>JAZHYW010017976.1:0-78521 GCA_037355805.1 Ixodes ricinus
CTCCTTAATAATGCTATAACAAAGCATTGTTATAGCATTTTGTAATGCTATAACAAAGGCGTGGCGCTCATCAAATGGTTATTTGAAGAGTATTTCTTGAGCGCTTGTAGAAAATTATATTTAACTTACGACTTTATTGTATCGTTAAGGAGACGAAGGTATTAGCAATAAGCTAGATTCAGATGAGTGATAAAAATATAAATTGTTTTATTTCAAATTTAATTAGGCAGTAAAGCTTTACAGTTAGGTTAGCCCTCACGCCTAGAACACACCTCGTAATATTTTAAGTCGTACAAAAATGAAGTCACAACAAAAAAAAATGCTGAATCTAAAAAGACGTTCATCGTCCAGTTTTTTTATCACCGTAAAGACAATAAAGTATGATACTTTTAGAACAACCACACTGCAGTGAAACAATAGTACAGATAATCCCACACAAAATTCATAAAAAAATGCATTACTGAAAGCATACTGCAAATGGCATGAACAAGAAGGCAGAGATGAACACACCATAGTACTTTGGTGTATTTGGCTCCTTCCTTCCTGTTTTTTTTCGCGCTGTTTTTTGAGTATTGGTTTATACATTTATGTCAATCATCAACATTGATCAACAAAAGTATGTTCCTATTCAATTGCACGTTTTAACTGTGTGTTTGCAATGGAATCACAAACATGTTTATGCCTGTACCTGGAAGTAAACTTCTAGGTAGAAGCGTGAACAGTAAGTAAATTATTGTTGAACAAAGAACGAAAGGAATGGCCAGCTGGTGCAGGTTAAACAAAGTGAATTTACCCTCGAGTAGGGTTTCTGAAAGATGACACAAATGCAAGGAAGTATCAGACACAAGTGAGTTTTAATGAACAGCAAAAATAAATAGGAAACCCTACAAGGGAAACAGGTAAATAGGATGGCACCTATTACAGCAATGACTAACCATTCTAGAAATCCGATTTGATACTGTTGATAATTTTATTTTACTGTTACTAACTCTCAACAGTTTGATACTGTTGATAAACCGATTTTCGAGGACAACTAAAAGTGGCCTTCAAGCCTTTTCTTTCGAGCTGAGCAGCTGTCGGGTCGCGGAACTCTCGGTCGAATTCAAAACCTAGAAATAAATATCCGTAAACTGGTATATATATATATATATATATATATATATATATATATATATATATATATATATATATATATATATCATTAAGTGATACTCTTATTGCCGGCTCTTGTGCAAACGTAAGTGGCATTGGAAAAGCTAATGCCAATATGACAATACTCGCGTCCCTCAAAAATATCTCCTGGATGCCGGAATCGCCAAGTGTGTCACTTACTCGAATGTATTTTTTATCTCGTCTGCAAGTTTCCAAAATAAATCAGAAAGGTTTCGTCGTGCTTACCGCTGTGCTTGCACAAACTACATATGCCACCTAAATCAGTTATTTTTTCCTACGGTTCGTTTGTGGGCACGCTTTAAAACTACGAACGTTCTAAGCTCCAAAAAGTTGAGCTTCTTCATTTTTGATATTCAAAGGAGGGCTACGGTGCTGCTATGGCGCTCCTTGATACAGTGGCCTGACATGTCATGCCGTCTAGCGGCCAGCTTTTGAAACGATGGCGAGTCGGTTCCGTTGATTTGCCGCCATCCCTATTTAAAACAACCATTTGGCGCCTATACGAAAGTAAACGGGTTTATACCGGCAACAGTTTAGCCATACCGGTCACCAGTTTGTCAAAGTGGTCACCCATATGGCTCAAAGGGTTCCCCATTATGAGCCATAACGGTCACCTATTTGAGCAAACGGGTCACTCCTTTGGCAAACGGGTCACTCGTCTGATCAAATGGGTCACTCGTTCGAGCAATGTTGCCGCACGTTTGCTCAAACCGGCGACCGGTGACCGGCAAACTGCACCAGTTTAATCAAACGGCTCTCCGGAGCCCGCTTGATACTGAACGTACCGATCGGCGGCATGGGCACGCGTATTTCTAGCCGTGGCAGCGTGTTTCCGGAAAGCCACGGGAGCGCCGGTTTATTGGTTTACAATCGTCCGTGTAATGCAAGTAATAATATTTTTATTTTGATTGCGCTGATGTTCGCTTACACTGCAACTGCAATAAGCGATTTTTTTTTATACGTAAACGTATAACGTAAACGTTGGCGAGCCGATATTTTTGACAGAACTTTGTAAATTGGGCTTTCTTTGTTGCCTCAATTTACTTATTCACCTCAAATCTCTCCCGCAGAGGACGCGACCGCGTGAAAGAATATATTTCTAGACTCCATTTCACCTGAATTCAAGACTCAACGAAGATAACGCGCGAACACGTTGCTGCGAGAACATCGAGCATTGCGAGAATAGGCCCGCCGTTGCAGCAGTCCAATACTCGCGCTGGGTGCATCTTTGGCTCGGGCGGAAGCCGAGCTTCTGGCCGGCGCCCTTTCCAGCATGCTGAAATACGTGCGTTTCGCCTGCTTTCCGAGCGCTGCAAACGCGGCGGGCAGTGGCAATTTCAAGAGAGGAGGAAAGCGCGTACACATGGGGTTGGCGCACCCTCTCCCCTTGCATTGACTGCAATGCCACAAATAGCTAACCGCAAGTTTCTTTTTTTTTTTAGAATGCATGAAGAGAGGGGGGGGGTTCCCAGTCTCCTGCGCCTTGACCTCGCCGTCGCCTCCTTCCTCCTTTCTGGTCAGCTCTGTCACGTGACCAGAGAGAGGAGAGGGCACGCTACAGGCTGGTAAGCATATCCGGCAGCGCGCGCGCTGGCAGTCGCTTTGTTTTTTGTCTACTTGTTGTCTGTTGCAACTTCGTTTGTCCTACCTGCCTCGATCTGCCGCCTCTCCCTGCGGTCTTATTAGGATATCTCTCGACGACGTATGGGATGTGCACCAAAGCTATCAGTGTTCGAAAAGTACTACGCGTATATCGGCAACAAGCGATTGTTCAATGAAGTCAAGAATTCTTGCGGTTTCGTTGGGTTCGGCAAATGACAGCTTGTGCGTCGCATCGTGTTGAACCTTCAAGGAGACTTCCTTCTCGTTTTAGTGTTTGTGTGGTTGTCCTGCTTTGACCCTGTCGACATTTATCTTGGATTACATCTTTCAAGTCCACTGTTATTATGGTAAGTGCATTCCTACCTACTTGTTGGCAATGATTGACCGTTATTCTACGTGTTCACGTCTAGATTTCATATAGAATTATGCAGCGTCTGTTCTCGCGGCAGGCGGGAGAATAATTTTTCCCAAAGTTTGCCATTATTGTCTAGAATTACTTCGGTTCTTGTTTGCTTTGCAATCTTCTCAGTTGTAAAAACGCTTAGAGTGCCTCTTCGCATTTCACAGATTGCTTGCACGTTTGTACTTGTCTACGGAATAGGCTGTAATAAACTTTTATGAGAATTGAAAACAATTCTTTGTGTCTGTTTTCCTGCCCATTGGCAAGCACTTACGCGAGCATATTTATTCTACGTGTTTCCTCCTGACATAAACAGGCTGATGAGTTTCGGTATGTCTAAAATAAGTTTAAGATAACCAACCTTGCGGACGATGCCTATTTAGGGCTAGCAAATAATTTGCCTTTCCAAATGGCGCGTTCAAATGTGTGGTCACGTGGCTGGTCGAACGGGCACCTAATCGAACGAGCACCCGTATCAAACTGGCACCCGTATCAAACGGCTGCCGTTTCAAACGGGTACCCGTATCCCATCATCACGTTTGGTCCAACCAGATCGGCCAGTTTGCTACCCGTTTAATTGAAACGGGTCGACCAGTTTGCCACCCGTTTGAATTTCAAATGGTTTTTTCAGTAGAAATTTCCAACCTCGTAAACCTGCGTTTTATCTATTGTTGTATGTAGTTTTCGGGTAGTGTTTAAATTCAACGGTTAATAAGATGCCTCCCGGCTACGGCGAAAATGACCACCCTAAGAAACGGAAGACGCACTGGTACTGGTGCGCCGAGCACTATCATAACACCGACGGCCACCGGACCACGAGCCGTTCCGGTTTCCTTCCTAACCTTGGAACAAGGAACGCCAGGCAGAGCTAGATCGGAGCAGCATGCTTTCAGTCGCCAAGGGCGCTACAGCGACAGTCACACGTGCTGTCAGTAATTTCCCGTTTCAAAGGAGTAGGCTGTATAAAAGGAGTAAATCATACTTGTTCCTGAGGCCAATAATCATCAGCGGTCACCAATTCTCAGCTGCGCTGAATTTTGCACTCACTTGGATCGTGATGCGGTACGCGTAAAAAAATGGTCGACGTGCAAGCGAACTGGTGCCTTAAAATAATGATGTTTAAACCCTGAAACTGGAAAGTACAGCTGAAAATATATGCCATATTATTCTGTTTCTTTTAATATATCTTCAAGTTTCCTTCCCAGTTTCACGGTTTAAACAAAATGGTTGTACACGTGTTTCCGTTGTTGGGTGTGACACTTTGCCGAAACATTTGTCCCGTGCGTTTCACTCGTCACATATACATGTATTTGTTTTCAAAGCGCATTTGCCTTTTTCTTTAAGCTTGCTCTCAAGAACAGAAGTTTCGCTGTATAAAACCGCAAAAAGCATGACCGGAGGCATCCCGTCAAACGTTCACCGCTATCCCCGCTACACCGCCGAGGGTATCAATTGTTTCGTATCGTCGCTGACAGAGGGCACTAGCTGTTGCCTCGTCTCTTGCGCCCTCTAACCACCTGTTATTTTGGTAAGTTGGGGTTTGAAGCCCCGTTCCGTGAACTAGAGAGATTTGAATTCACCCCTCGACGATATTATGCATCAGTGAATTTAAAGAAACGACTGACCTGAAGCAAAATAGCAAAGGAGTCTGATCGTGCAATTGAACTATGCACTACAAATCTATTGTGCGTAAGTTCGGGAATGTCAGAATTTCGCCAGGACGCTGTCCGCCGCATTTACCAAACGTCCCTGCTCACTTAAGCGCGTGCCTCTTTAGAGAGGTTGAAGAAAAAAACAACGAAACTGTCATTCCAGCAAGAAATGTACCATTATTGACTATACACTCTAAGAAAAAAGTTGGCCTCAAGGGACTAACGGCAGCATTTGGTCCTCTGAACTCCCAGTTGCTCCCCGAAAGGACCATCTGGTTCAAGCTAGGTACCGTGCGCAAAAGCTGGGGACTAACTGCGCTCGACTGGGACTAACCGATAGGCGTGCGCGAGCAAAAGCATCCATTAGTCCCCCTCAGACCGGGTGCATCTGTATGGTTTAGTCCCCGAAGGCAAACGGAATGTTCGCCAGGAGGACGGATGCTATTTTGCTTGTCTTAGGGATCGGCGAGACTCAGCCCAGCACGGCTGAAAGTGTTGACAAAACTCGGACGAAACTGGCGAATTTCTTTAATGTGCCACGAACGTTAAGACATTACATGGTAGAGCTTCACGCGTTGTGTGAATGCGAGTGAACGAATGTGTTGACTCGACTTCACCCAACTATCTCGTCAAAAATGATCTGTTGACATTTCACAAGTCCCATTTACGTAATTTGCCTTCGCGCAAAAAATGAGCATTTATCCAAACGCAACACCTCCAAATACTAACACTTTTTTCTTCTCTTAAATGAAACTTAACAGTTTGTAGAAGCCGCGCTTTCAACACCGGAGTCTCGCAGTCAGAATAAATGGTCACTTCAATCGCTAAAATTGAGTTACTGAGAACAAGTCGAGACTCGTCTCTGCGTCTCCCCGTGACCAACCTTTCTGGGTAGTCCAATGTCGAACTCAAAATCCGCAACGACACACTTGATGCACGGCACGTTCCACTCAAAAAGCACATTCAGGGGCAGTATCCAGACGCCTTCATGCCATCGTCGTCGCTGTTTCAGATAACATTCCAGATGAACAACGAAGAACGAACCGCGCACGGAACGTCACACATGGCAGCAACCTACTAATACAAAACAAATGCGAACTAAAAAAAAAGAAGAAAAGAAAGCCACCCGAGAAAGCTGAAAATGAGAGAGAGAGAGAGAGAGAGAGAGAAAAAAAAACGTGTTTGCTTGTACGTCACTCGACCTGCGTATTGAAAGTGGCGACCTTCTCCCGTCCTTGGAGCTTTTCGGTGACCGTGTGTCGTGTGTAGTGGGAGGGGGAAAGAGATTTTCTTCTGCGCACCCTTCCCCCTCCCCCAACCCCCTACCCCGCATGCTTTGCTCCTTGCTCACGCGAGGGGTTGGGCGTTGGTTGGGCAGATGGGGTCCGTCGGGAAAATGGGAAGGGTCTTTGTTTGAAAAGAACCTGTTTTTAGTAAGTTCAAAGCCGAAATACAGCCTTCGTCGGAGGCTGGTCGCCTTGTGTCGTCTCCGGTCATGGCGGGATCCGGTTTGGATTCGCGGTGCTGAAGCACTGCACTTGATCTGTTCTGAAGTCACAAGTCAAGGGAACTTGATTAAGGTATGTCGAAGTGCTTCTGTTTATGGTGTATTCATTAACTGCGGCTTCAGAAAGTGTTTTATTTTGAGCGCGTTCTCTAGCTTGCAAAGCGCGCGCCATGCTCTATTCTTTTTGGCACCATGGTTGCTGATTTTGTTATGCAGCACAGAGACCTCATATTCAATCGTATCGAGCGAAACGCCAGTTCTACCGATGGCTTATTTTTTGTGTGTGTGTGTTTTGCAGACCCTGGCAGGATCGCTTGACCATAAAGGCCTGTCCACACATGCAGCGGAGCGCTACAAGCATAGCGCTGACCTTGCGCTAAGCGAGTGCTGACGGGATCGGTGCACCAGCTTTGTATCGCACCGTCAAAACTGTTGCTCATGGCAGACGAAAAGTAGCTCACGACACGTGAGCAGCGCTACATCAGCGCTTCGCTGCGTGTGAGAACCGGCATTAATGGAGACAGTTTATTCGATTGTACACTAGACTTTCGCGTTGATGGCGGGAGATCGTGCCGTCACTTTGAAGCATAGTTTGAGCACGCACGCGCTGGGTCTGTAGTTCGCAGCGAACGGTCTACTAAAAATCTAATATTGCGCTGGTCTGCTGTCAACAGATCGCATGTTGGATGTGAACCATTGTAGCACTTATGCAGCCTATTTGTTATTTTATTATGCGTGTGTTATATCTCATACTTTTGTCGAGCGATCGGGTATTTCACGCTGCCCTGTTACTAATAATCTAAATTCCTCGCAAACAGGCAAGAAGCTGCCGGTGCCCCAATAAACGGTGCTGGGACCACGACCGGTTTGGACAGACGTCCCAGTGTCCAAGCCATCGTCGACGCAAGTGCACTCTTCGGAATTTGGCCTTATCGTGGATTCTACCGCCCAGGAACTTCGACTTCAGTCATCCTTGAATGCGATGTGTATCTACGAGGCAATAAAGCTACGTTTAACCTGAACTGCACAATTTCGTTTCGGAGATTTGTGGCTCGGGACCAAATGTAAAGGATAAACCTTTAGTCCCAGAAGTCTAAATACAAGGGCGCAACGTTTAGACCCAGGGGTCCAAGTGCAAGGGCCTAACAGTTGGTCCTCGGGGTTCATTTGAAACGGTGTAACAGTTAGTCCCAGGGGTCCAAGCGCAAGGGCCTAACAGTTCGTCCTCGAGGTTCAATTGAAACGGTGTAACAGTTGGTCCCAAAGGACCAAGTGCAAGGGCCTAACAGTTGGTCCTCGAGGTGCAATTGAAACGGTGTAACAGTTAGTCCCAACGGTGCTAGTGCGAGGGACTAACGGACGGGGCGCAACAGTTGCTCCCGTTACCGTTGCTCCCCTAGGGGACTAATGGTGGTGGCAGCGCATTTGGTCCCCCGAGGGACTAAGTCGCGCTCCCTTTTTTCTTAGAGTGTACCCAAATCTTGTAGAAACTGTGGATTAGCGGTGGCAAGCGTCGCCGCGTTGTGAAAGGTCACTTGGTGTAACAAGCATTGAACGCTTTCCGACGACGAAGAAGTATATTTTACTCCGTGTTCCCCAACCGCTGTCACAGTGGATTTGACAAAGCGCACAAGAAACGAAGAAAGTAGCAGTGCTTACACGGGACAAACGCTTACTCTCAGCTGGAATTTTAATTGAAAATAAACATCGAAGTAAACAATGGCATTTCACAACATGCTAGGCCAATTCAGCACGTGTCGAAATAAGATATATCTTTGGTATGTAGAATGACCGATGTTTGGCTTACAGATTGCCCAGTTCCTTCTTTCTTGATAGTGTAGGCAGGGGTCTCCAAACCCCGGCCCGCGGGCCAAATCCGGCCCGCGGAGGTCTTACGACCGGCCCGTGACTGACCGTGGTCCTTCCAATGAAGCCCGTCCCGTGTCCCGCTTCCAGCAAGTCCTCTGTTACCGGCGCCCAAAGCAAAGAAACGGCGCCGCGCACCAACCGCACAAACTAAAACACCACGAAGAACGAGAAGAGGCTGCCTGTTGTAACCCGGGTCCTCTCGCCAAAATATTAATTGGACATCGGAATTATCAGCAACACTATTCTTAGTCTCCTGATTCATTTCTGTGTAACTAATCGTATGCTGCAATTTCTTTCTGTTGCAGCATTTATTTTATGGCAGCATAATATATGACTATTGCATATTTTCAGCATCAGTTCTACCATTCTGATTAGTGTTGGGCCCTTTGTGAACATGCCAAAGTTCCTAGGCGCTTCGATTGATGAGTATTATTTGTCCCAATAATTGTGTAATGCTATCCTTAGCTAATTAACATCTAATATAAAGTAGATATATTCATGATTCTCTTAGATTCTTTTTTATGGCTACTCTAAACAATTTTGTTTTTACATGATTTTATGTGATATTTATTTGCTGCTCCCATATTTGTATTTACTTATTTATTTCCCGGCCCTCGAGACGGCGACAGATCCCCGATCCGGCCCCTTAGCCAAAAAGTTTGGAGACCCCTGGTGTAGGCCTCTAAGATATCTCTAGTCATGATGACTAGGGAAATGTTAGAAGAATATGCGATCAAAAAGGGCGGAAAGGGGACTGGGCAATGTGTAATCCAAACATCGGTCATTTTATATAGCAAAGATATATGTTATCTTGTTTCGCGCTGAATGGGCGAGATGGTTCAGAATGCTGTTGTTTACTTCGGTGTTCCTTTTCAATAAAAACGTCAGTTGAGAATAAGCGCTTCTTACGTTTACATCCTTCTACTTTGTCTTTGTTTTTTTTGTTTTTGTTCGCTGTGTCGAATGCACTAAGCATGAACCAACTAGCCCGCGTCACCATCCTAATTTGTTCTCACAGCACAGGTGGAGTGAATGTGGAAAAGGGGGTGGATTTCCTTGAATGTTGGCGTTTTCTACTCCAAAGATGCTCGTGCCAGGTAAGCTAGTGGCAAACGTGGCAGGGCCAAGCTAACAAGATAAAAAAAACGCATAGCAGCAGGCCACGGCAGCACAAAACGAAGATCTCCTGATGAACACAACCTCAGAATGAGCTTGCAGGGCAGAAAATAATTTAAGACTCGAGCTGGCTTGATCATTAACGGTGAAGAAAAGACAAGGACGAAGGGAACACTTTGCATTGCTTGCGTACATCTATGAAAGCACTTTTTATATGGCAATCACAAAGTAAACGACATAAAAAGTGCATAATAGACTTTTAACTATTATCACACAATTTTCATTTTAGCTCTTCTGTGATCTTTTTAGAGATATCTTGGCTGATCGTGGGTCTCTTAACTATTTTCACCTCTGAACTGAACCTCTTGTCCCACATTTGATTTCTTGACGCATGTTGAGCAAGTCATCACGTATAACAAGTCAGGTGATATCAATATTAGTTCCCAACAAATCTTCGCCTTTAAAACGCAGCTTATATTGGATCCAAAAATATATTCCCAAGACTCGTGATCACAGAGTGCACTGTTACTATATTTCTACAAAACCTCGATCGGGGACTCAAAACACCGCCTGACAGCAAACCTCATTTTTTTTAAAATCTAAAACAAAAGAAAAAACAAAAGTCCTTAGCGAATATTGATTTCTGATTAGCCCCCTTGCCTAATAGTGAGCTTTTTTCAGGTACATCAAATTCACTGTGGATTTCAAATTTAACTCTATAGGTCACTTCAACTGTTGACCTTTGGGGTCGTTGTATCTCTTGACTAGTTGAAACTCTCGACTTGTTGGACCTCTTGACTTAAATTGAAATGCTTGTTATGTTTCATTTCTTGATTCGTTGAATTGCTTGACTCGTTCTATCTCTTGACCCGAATCCACCCACTGAAAACTGATGACGCCATGGATTTATACTGCGTTTCGCCATTGATGAGCAGAGGAGAAGCTACAGGAGCGAGCAAAATGATTTGAGCTGGCCTTCTATGAACACGCGCTCGTGAAGTGAATGCGCCCTTAAAAAAATTGCTCGTGCATGTAGCATCGGCTTTCCTCAAACGTTTGCTAAAAGAAAGCAGCTGTTGCCGACAGGTTCACCACTCGTCGTCTTTTCAAGTCAACGGCAGGGTTGACGCAAAAAAGTAAACGTGCGATCAAATGGCGTGATGTTGCCAGACCAGGACGCAATGCACGTAATGCACGGTCTAAACACGCGTGTTATTGATGCCCTCCGACTCAGCATTCTCAATTTGAGATGTTTGGCTTTCTCATGTACTTTAGATGTCAAAATAATTGCAAAAATACTCATGTTGTGTATCTGTTGAGCAGTTTTGAGATCAAACTGTACGATGATGTTGATCCCAGATACTTCGACTTTTTCTCTTGCTCAACTAAAGAGCCCTTCGTCAGCTCCTTACCTAAAGAAAATATGAGGGGGTTTCAGGGACAGCTCGATGGTCATGTCGGCGAACCTCTACACATAGACCGGATGCAGGATGTAGCTGCAAAATTCCTGACGGGCCGACCAGTGCCTTTCGCTCTGCGAACAGCAGTACACGAAGAAGGAAAAAAGCTTCAGGCCCAGAGCAATTTGGAGCCGGTGAAGTCGTCGTCCTGGACAACACCCTTAGTCATCGTCCGAAAAAAGAATGGTACACTACGGTTATGTTGGGACTATCGGTGCACGCTCAACCCGGCATTCAAGGTAAACGCATATCCGCTTCCCAGAGCACCATACCTGTTTTCCATCGTACGGGGAGGAAATATCTTGAAGATATATCGTACGGGGAGGAAAGATCTTGAGGATACCAGCAATTGCGAGAAGACGACTCCACAGGAAAGTTACTGACTGTAACGATACCGATGGGGCTCTTTCGTGTTAGACGAGTTCCTTTTGGAGTTTTGGTTGCGCCTTTGCTGATTCAACAGTTCATGGACACGCCGTTTGCTGGAATCGAAGGTACGGAAGCATACCTTGACGACATAATGGTCAGAGGGGCAACTGAAGAAGACCAATTAGAGTGCTTCGCAGCCTTTCTTCGACGCCTCGCGGAAGCCGGACATCGGGCCTCCCAAGGAAATGCAAATTCGGGGTTCCAGTGATAGAACTCCTAGGATATCACGTTCACGCTGACGGCGTGAGACCAACAGCCGAGAAGGTAAAGGCCATCACCGAAGCCCCGGAACCAACAACAAAAAGGAGCTCTAAGCCTTCCTGGAAATGCTGCACTTCTACAGCCGTTTTCTGCAGAACAGGGCATCCACCACCGAAAAGCTGCATCGACTGCTTGAGAAAGACGCCAGGTGGCGCTGGGGGAACAAAAGAGCACAAGGCTTTCAAACAGCTGAAGGTGCTGCTTAGTTCAGCATCCCTGCTCGTGCACTATGACGACATGCGGAAACTTCTTTTGTCTTGCGACGCATCACCATGCGGTGTTGGGGCAGTTCTGTCGCAACTGGACGACGCCGGAGAGGAAGCTCTAATTGCCTACGCATCCAGAACACTGGGAAAAAGCGAACGTAATTACGCACAGCTGGATAAGGAAGGACTAGCCATCATGCTCGGCCTGAAACATTTCCACCAGCACGTTGCCGGTCGAAAGGTGACCGTGTACTCTGATCACAAGCCACTTCTGGGAATAATGAGCCAAGCTCGAACGATTCCGGTAATGCTGTCACCCTGAATCACCCGATGGTGCCTCCTACTTGGCTTCTACGACTACGAGTTGCGTTAACGACAAGGCAAGGTGCCCCACAACGTGGGCGCACTCAGCCGTCTACCACTGCCAGATATGAAGGACGAAGCGGCACCAACAGGAGATGTACTTAGCTCGAAGCAATGGAGTGCCCACCCTTGACGGGTCAACGCATCACGCGTCTAACCATGGAAGACTCCGTTTTGTCAAAGGTCTACCAAAGACTACAAGACGGAACCAACACAAACTGGACAAGAGACGAGTTGGCACCCTACAAGCGCAGAGAACTCAAGTTGGCAAAGCACAACGGCAGTTTGACGTGGGGGCACGTGTTGTTCTACGAAAAACAGCACGCGAGCAAGCCTTGAAAATGCTGCACGCCAACCACCCGGGTACTGTGGCCATAAAAGTACTGCTCGGAGCCATTTTTGGTGGCCGAGGCTTGACGCAGACATCGAAGCCACAGCAGCTGCATCATGAGACGTGCCAACAACATCGGGCCAAGTCTACGGTACCAACGCCTGACTGGTCACCTGCCACTCGACCCTGGGAGACAATTCACATCGACTTCGCCGGACAGATCGACGGGATGTCATACCTCATCGTCGTTGACGCTTAGTCGAAGTGGTTTGAGGTGAAGCCGATGCACACCAAGCCGTCTACACGCATCATCGACGCCATCCGCTCCAGTTTTGCAACTTTTGGAGTACCGAGAATCCTTTTCTCCGACAATGCACCAAATCTTGTGTTGAACGAAATGAATGAGTTCCTAACGAGAAACGGCGTCAAACACTACACCAGCGCCCCATATCATCCGGCCATACGCGGTCAAGCGGAGCGCATGATGGGCGGAACAAAAAAGGCCCTCCTGAAACTCAAGGAAGGAACAATCCAGTGCAGAATCACCAGGTTTTTCTTCACGCATCATATGACGGTTTTAACTTCTACGAGGAAAACACCCGCCAAACCAATGTTTGGCCGACTGATTGCCACACCTCTCGATCTCACGAAGCAAAGCTCGTTTACAAGCGAAGACCGAGAAGTTCCGGCGAATAGAGTAATGGCAGATTATTCGGCAGGTGAAACCGTCTACGTGAGAAGTTTGGTTGAAAGACCATCATGGGTTACCGCGCTAATTATAAAACCACTAGGAATTTGATCATTTTGAACAAGAACGGAGGACGGAAAACTTCAGCGTCGACACTTTGATTATATTCGCCCCAGAAGATCACACTTGAAAAATTTAGAGGTCAAAGATAAAGCTTCTCCATTATTGATCTACCCAACCACGGGAGACGTAGACGAGCCGCAAATGACAAAGCCCGGGAATAAATGCACCGGGGACAACAATCCTGACGTCCAGGACAGAGGCCCCATGGACAATAATGCTGATGTTCCGGACGGAGACACCCTGGACAATAATACGGACGTCCAGGACAGAGACACCATGGACGACAACGCGGACGTCCAGGCAGACCCCGGTCCAAGGACTACCCGGAGGGGTTGCCGGATCAAGCAGCCAGCACACTTTGAAGACTATGTACTGGACCTTAATCAAGAAGGGTATATCATATATAACGCGGTCAAGCAAGACGAAGACGAGGCTCAAGAAAAGCACGCGCGTACCCGCGATAGCAGAGATACACTGATTCCGAAAACGCCATGAGCGATGTCCAGCTTCTTTCCGACTTGAACTGTACATAGTGTAAATAAACGCAGATTTAACAGGAAAATTTGTATTAATCCTCCTACCTTGTCGGATTCTTCTGTTATACGTGGGCGCGAGCCAGCTGATCGCGCTTTTTTGATTTCAAGCGCGTTAACCCTGTAAAATGTTTTTTCTTTGTTCTCAGCGGATTTAAAATCATTCGAAAAGACCGGTGCTCTCGAGGTGGAGGGGTCGCAATAATGTTAAAAGATACGCTGAACTCTACGGTTATGAATGATGTTGATGGAACCGAGTCTTGTTGGGCTAGAATAAACTCATTTTCTCCTCCCATTATTGTTGGTGGTGTTTATCGGCCGCCTAATGCTGACTTGTCGTTTTTAGAAAATTTATACTCACACCTCACGCCCATTGTAAAAAAATAAGCACGTTATTATTGCAGGTGACTTTAACCTTCCCAATATTAACTGGGAAAATCTTTCTCCTTTGAACCACAACTGTACTGATTCTGTCTTGTTAACTGAAATGTCGTTCAATCTAAACTTGTATCAAACCGTCACTACAGCCACACGTATTCAAGGTTCATCGTCAAATACTCTTGATCTCGTGTTTGTTTCAAGTGATGTCGCGAAGCGCACATTTTCATGTGAGGTCTCGGAAGGCATCTCAGATCATCGCATTGTTGTTTTTGAATATAATCCATCTTGTGTAGGTTGTGCTAGTCCTGCTCGTGGGAGCACACGCAGAGTGTACGATATTAAGAACGCGCTCGACGAAAGTGTTATCGACCAATTTGAAGTTAAACATGACGTTTTCCTTAGTCTGTACTCTTCGCCAGAAAATAATGTTAATGAAATGTGGTTGTATTTCAAAAACCTGGTTCATGGGTATTTAAAACTTTATGTGCCTAAAAGAACTCTCCGCTCCAAAAATCATAACAAACCGTGGTTAACGCGTAATATTATTCACTTAAAACGCAGAATTCATAGACTGCGCAAAAATAAACACAATCTTCTACTAGGAGAGTATGCTGACAAGATGAGGGAGCAAAAGCTCTCATATTGTTAAGTCATAAGTTAAACAATTCTATACGCAAATCCAGGTATAACTTTTTTAACGTCTCACTACCTCGCTTTTTAATAACAGACCCAAGGAAATTCTGGCGATACATTTCTCCCAAGAAGGAACAGTTAGATAAAATAATTGTTGACGGAGTAGACGTAACTGCGGGCAAAGAAATGTCGACCGCCTTTAACCAGTACTTTTCCAGTGTGTTTTCGCAAGACAACGGTGTCGAACCGAGCTCGCCAGATTTCCAGTTTGCACAGTCACTGCCTGATATTGCCGTCTCAGAGGAAGGAGTGTTCGCTTCTCTGCTCAGTCTAGATACTAAAAAAGTTCTGGTCGCGACGATATACCGAATGAATTTTTAATGAGATACGCGGAATGGTGTTCTAAATATTTATACTGTTTATTCGAAAAATCGCTACGAGAAGGTTCAGTGCCAGATGATTGGAAATGCGCAAGAGTCGTTCCCATCCACAAATCGGGGAGCACCGATGACACTACTAATTATAGACCAATTTCTCTGCTCTGCACGGTCAACAAACTGCTTGAGCATATAGTACATAATCATATTTCTTCTTTTCTCGAAACAACCAGCGTTATTTGTTCCGAACAACATGGTTTCAGGCGTAAGCTCTCTACGACTACGCAACTTGCGGAAACGGTTCATTATTTTTCGGAAATTATTAACAAAAGGGGGCAAACGGATGTAATATTTTTAGATTTTTCGAAGGCCTTCGACCGTGTGTCACACTCCAAACTTCTTGTAAAACTATCTAAATTATTACCAAATGGCAAAGTGCTTCGGTGGATTAAAGACTACCTATGCAATAGGAAACAGCTTGTTGAGGTAAAGAAGGAACGATCATCATTACTGCCGGTGCATTCAGGAGTTCCCCAGGGATCCGTGTTAGGCCCTCTCCTTTTCCTCGTTTATATAAACGACGTAGTAAAAGATAACATAAACATAAATTTTCGCCTATTTGCCGACGATCTGGTTATATTTTCTGAAATTAAAAATGGCGCAGATCAAGCTAATCTCAATTCGAGCCTGAGAAAAATCAGTGACTGGTGCCAGACATGGCAAATGCAGTTAAACCTTGAAAAATGTGTTTCGATGACAATAACGCGTAAAAAGTCTCCGTTGGTCTTTTCATACAGATTAAATAACTCTGCTCTGCAACAAGTTTCTTCATTCAAATATCTTGGAGTCACTATATCTTCTGATCTCAGATGGAATGCCCACATTGACTCGCTGTATCAGAAGGCGATGTTCAAACTGTGGTATCTGAGACGTAACTTAAGACACTCTACACCTGCAACAAAATTAATAGCCTACAAATCTCTCATCAGGCCACTTTTAGAATATGCTGACATTATTTGGGATCCACACACATTATCGAACATAAATAAACTCGAAAGAGTACAAAAGAAGGCACTAAGATTCATTTACAACAAATACAAAAGATTAGATTCTGTGAGTGCCCTATACAACATAGCCGGTATCCAGCCCCTCCAAACGCGTAGGAAAATTAACAGACTCACTTTCCTATACACACTGATAAACGATGGCTTTAGAATAGATAGGTCACGCTATGTCACTCTAAAATCTGCGAGAAGCACACGTAGCTACCATGCCTTATCACTTACAGACTATCAATGCCATACCGACTGCTTCAAGTTTTCTCTTTTTCCTAAAACCATTACTGAATGGAATGAGCTGCCTTTTGACATCGTAAACACGACTTCCACCCAATCATTTAAAGCCTCGCTCTTTTCATTCTTTAAATAACCTCGAGGCTACTTGTTGCTTATTGTTTTGATTTTGTTGTGACTGCTGGCTGTTAGCCAATCTTTCAATGCACTGCCCCTGAAATATTTTGGCAGCTATATATCTCGAACTGAAGTTGTGTTGGTCGTTTGTGTATATAACATCGTTCAATGTCTTGTTCGCTTTCTAGCGTAAACGGTAAAAGGTACACGGTAAAGTGTAATGATGCTCACTGTTTCATTTCATTGTTGTGCAATATTTCGGTTGTGGGCTTCACGGTTTCTGCTCTTTACTATGTTCGTTGCACTGGCCTTGTTCCATATTGTACGTTTTCAGTCATTGTTTAGAAGCCCGTCCTACAACGCCTTCCTTGAGAAGGCAGTAGTATCTGTAAATAAATAAATAAATAAAAAATAAATAAATGAAAATGCTGAAGGAGTTCAATTCGTTAATTAGTTCGCTTTTCTTTTTAGTTTGCGCAGCCAACATCAGATGGTGTTGGCGACTGCACGGCGCCAACACCATAGAGGCCAAAACAATCTGGTGCAGCACGGAAAAGACGAAAAATTATTCAGAGTTCCATGGCCTGCCACGAGGAACAGCTGAAACTCGGCCCTCCTAGGCCCTCCGGGAGGTGCGTGCTGAAGTGTTTCCTGATGGAGTGGTTGTAAGGATAGAGTTGGTCGTGCTCCCGGGCACGAGAACAAGAGAGGCACCCGGCAACCGGAGAAGATATTCAAGCAAGTTGCGTTTACTTGCAAACTTTACGTTGTGTGATTTCTTGGGGAGCGAACGTAGCGCAGCCTAATCAGGCGGAATTAACCTATTGAGCGACCTATAAACTTTAGGACACCCTGAGGAACTTCGGAGGACCCTGTGTGCTGCTAGGAATTGCAATTAAACAAGAAGTACGTCAACATAAAAACAGCGGCTCCAGGAGCGGGGAGCTCCCAAGAGCATACCTAGGAGGGAGGCGAGGGGAAAAGAGAGAGTAAAAGAGGAGGAGGGTACCGAAGAATTGGAGCAGAAATGCCCAAACCGAAACCGAAACTAACTTGACCGGAACCGGAACCAGATTATGCTTAATCCCACCCGCTAGAAGCACTAGCTGTCACTGGTCTATCTGGGCCACTGGGGCGCATGGCAGCGTCCGCTCTTTACCTAGTGTATATTACTGTATGACCGAGCAGGCTAGCCCACACCAGTTGGGAGCACGTGGAGCGAAAGCTCGCGCTGAAGAACCCAGGGATCCTGGGTTCAATCTCCACTCCTGCCCGTTTCGATCTGGATGAGCATCACACCGGCGTGCGGTCGTGTATTACTACTGCGTGGTGCACGTTAAAAACCCAAGCATCATACCGGCGTGCGGTCGTGTATTACTACTGCGTGGTGACGTTGAAGACCCCAGGCTGGCTAAGTTCCTCATCTGCAGCTGAGAAACCAGGCGCCCATTGAGGCTGACTAACTTCCGGTTGAATTACCGTACACAAAATATTTATATTAATGTATTTTTTCTGAGACCAATCTGTGTTGCCCTTGCTAAAGCCCCTTCATGTTTTAAAAGTAGAGAAAGGCGCGTCGCTGCAAGAGCGCACGTGCAATGCGCAGCCCTTAGGAAGATCATGGCGGTACATCGCAGCACTGAGCTAGATTTCAGACACCATGTTCTTCCAGAGGTGGCGCGCGGCACGTGTCTCAAGTAGAGTGCCTACATGTCTGTCTGTCTCAGCGGTGAAAGCATCACATTGTTGTTCTGAATGTGCCAGCGCGTGACGCTCTCGCGCACTTGGTGCGTGACTTGGGCGGTAAAATGGCGTCTATGCATTAGCCAAAGCTACGCGCTCGAGCTGAGTGACACCAGATTGCGCGCGCTTCAAAATGCATAAAAAAACGATTGGTCGGAAAAATGGCTGAGATGTCACCACTCAAGCAAAAGCGCGCGAGTGCATGAAGGCACTTTAGTCTCAAGTAAAGCCCCTTGATAAACGCGTTTTTCACGTACCGCCAACCATTGTTGTGAAACGCACGAGGCACGTGCCACGAGCGGTGCTCCGCCGCCATTCGCTTCGCAGGCCACTCATTTCCAGCGCTGCACCGCCATTTGCTTCAAGGGCCGCTCGAGACACGGGCCACGTGCACTCGCGCATTTGACGCTACTTGCAAGACAAACGCAAACACATCGAGGGGCTTTAGTCTCAAGTAGAGTTCCTGTATAGGCTTCACGGGAGCCAGAGTTGCGCGTTTGATTCCACGTGCCGCGTGTTGCCCTCGCCGCTATTCGCCGAGATCCGATCACGTGAGGAGCCGGATCAAGTGTCGTGCAGCAAAGTAGACGTTGCACGCGCCCGCACAGTACGTTCCCCTGCGTTTAAGCGCGCCGCGCGCCTCGAACGCGCGGCGCTGCTATTCGCCGAATTCAGTCACGTGAGGAGCTGAATCCACATGCCATGCATGAACGCGAAACTCTGGCTCCCGTAGGGAGCCTATACAGGAACTCTAGTCTCAAGTAAGGCCCCTTTATGTTTTAAAAGTAGCGCAAGGTGCGTCGATGCACGAGGCACGTGTAACGTGCAGCCCTTAAAAGAATCATGGCGACATAGCACAAATTTGAGCAAGATTTCAAACGCCATGTTTTTCCTAGAAATGGCGCGCGGCACGTGTTTCGATCATTTCGACACCAATAAATGGCGCCTCTTTTCTATGGATAGAGGGGCTTTAGTCTCAACCATTTTCACAAGAGTGAATGGCGCCCTTTTCTTTCCCAGAATACAGGGGCTTTAGCCCGCGCGCGTTAGCAGTATGTACCGACGCCTCGAAACGTTAGCTCGACGTGCACCTCAGTATCGGACAATTTGCGTATTGCGAATTAACACTGGCTGTAAAGAGGACATGAGAATATATATAAAAGCTTGTAGAAAAGATTCTGATCAGAGAAGCATCATTTTATCCTAATGAAACGTTGACTATCTGATAGATCTAAACATATAAATCCCTGTCTCCTTGCACGTGAATCTAATATTGTGTCCGATTACGCTAGCATGGAAATAGGCACGCGCTTCCGAATTCCATTGGGTACTCTGCTATTTATCAATCAGGTCACCTGAAGAACTGCTAAAGGCGTTAATTTTCGATCGAATATTTAATAATGCGGAGGGAGACAGCCCAGCAGAAGCAACGTCAGAACGGGTAAGAAGACTTTTTAAATAATGATCCTCTTTTGTATGCCTTTGGTATTAGTAATAATATTTATTTTGAATGAAGGAAGCAGCCAACGCGCAGAAAGGCCAGTGGCCACTGAGGAACCATTCGGCCCCACGCAATAGTAGGCTGAGGAATAATTAACAACATGTTAGACGTCCAACCTTGCCCTAATTCGCAACCTAGTGTTTAAAGGTGTACATTCTTGGTTCTTATTCAGGGATAACTGTGGCGAAGGCAGTTGGGGATGAATAGTTTTCGTTTTCTTTTACGGTGGTGTTTGCGGACGTAGAGTTCAGCAAACGCACTACCTCGTGGTCAAACTTGTGGCCGTCGAATTGATATTCATGAATCATTTCCTGATAGTTTTGTTCCGCCGACATATTTGGCTAGAAATCCGCATGAACTTTTCATTGTGCTTTTTCTCTATGGGGGTGGCTTATTGTGGACCATCTGATAAATATGTTGTGGATATTTTTTTATTCTGAAACGTTTCATTTGTTTATAAAACTGAGTTGAGCCGACGTTTTATGCAGAAGAAAAGTTTCCCTGCCCATAAAATTATTTGTCAGCAAGTTTGAAATGGTTTTGCGGAGGTCGTATGACTTGGTGAGGTGAGGGGGAGTTTGTTGCGCTTAACCAAAACGCCCGTAGCTGAATGGAGTTAGGTTTCGGTGTGCGGTTCTTGTTAGAAATTGCGTAAGCCAGTCACAAAGTATGTAAGAGCACGTCACTGTCACTCTGCAAAAAGGGCTGAGTTGTAGAAAACAAGTCATCCGGGGAAGTGGGTCGACGTAATTTGAGACTCTACGCTCCTGTTAATTTTGTCTTTGTTGGGAGCTTACGGAATCATGTCCGTCTTCATTTCGTGTAGTGACACGGCAAAGGACAATACTTCGAAGGAAAAAGGGTAGCAAGGCAAGGGTTTCCTGGCGAAGTTACCGGCCTCCACGAGTTCTTTTGGGTCCATGGTGGTATATCGCGACCGCATGAGCCAAGACAGGTTGTTACATATGGAAGGATCAAACTTGAATAATACGCGCGTGGAGGTCACGAGCTGAGGCAGCGTGGCACGCACAAGCCTCGCGCCAGGGTCAGCTACTGGTATGCCGTCTTTGGCTATTTACCACATTCTTCCCCTTAGCCTCATAAGAAGTGTTCTGAGTTGTACCGGATAGCTGCCCTCCGGGGTCGAGATCTATGTGGCATGAGGGGCAAGTCTGCTATAACCAATCAATCAAATCTTTATTCAACATCGCACAGATGTTGGGGGCGCAGACAAAAAGCCTATAAAAGGCTTGACTAAGGGTCTGCGCCCCCTACAAAAACTTAGCATTGCAACAGGGGCACGTCATAACAAAAATACATAATCCCATTGGAGGTGCGTCTCAAATTCACGAACAAAACACTGTAAGAGCGGTATAGCAACAGAGAAAGAAAAAAGAACATGTTGTGACTTGCAAATGCTAATCAACACTTAGATTATTTAATAAAGAGGGTAAGTTAAAACGAAGCATCTGACGACCGTAATTTGTACGTGTTTGTGGAATAATCCAGTGACAAGTTGAACGTATATCGTGTGTGTGTACCTTACGTTGTAGATGTGATAAATTTAAAATTGCCATGTTATGTTGCCTAATGCTCATATTGTACCGTTTTAGTAAAATATTGTTATATAATTGAGGTATTGGGAGTATTTTGAGTGTTTCAAAAACAGACTTTGTATGGGCATCATATGGTATGTTTGCTATGATTCTAATGGCTCGTTTTTGGATTACATGCAACTTGTTTATGTTGGAGAAAGTCGTTGTCCCCCAAACCAAAAAACAATAAGAAATTACAGAGAAAAATAATGAGTTGTACAAAAGTTTCTTAATACATTGAGGCATAAAATAACGTAATTTAGATAGTACACCTACAATTTTGGAGATTTTTTCGGCAGTCATATCAATATGCTGATTCCATGTGAGATGCTCTTCAAATAACACTCCTAGGTTTTTCACCACTGAAACAATTTGAATGGATTCTGAGCCAAGCTTAAGGTCAAGAATGGGAACATAAGGATATTTATTTCGGGGTCTGAAGAGTACTGCATGAGATTTGCTTGTGTTTATGGTTAACGAATTTGAAATGGTCCAGTTATGAAGCAAGCGCAAACAATGGGAAGCTTGTTCTTCGAGGTCCGACACTTGTGCGGCACTAAAGAATAAACTGGTGTCGTCGGCGTAAATAACGAATGTTGGGTTGGAATCAATTAAAACAATGTCGTTGATGTAAAGATTGAAGAGTAAAGGTCCTAATATGCTACCTTGAGGAACACCGGCAGAAATGGATTTGAGGTCTGATAATTCGTTATTTATTACAACTTGCTGACAGCGAGAATCTAGATATGATTTGATTATTTGTAAAAATGTACCACGAAAACCGTAGGAATCAAGTTTTAAAAGCAGTGTTTTATGATTTATGGAGTCAAACGCTTTTGAAAAATCTATAAACACACCAAGTGTAATTTCTCTGTTTTCAAAAGATCCCAAAATTAGCTCTTTTTGAGTGAGAAGGGCAGTCTCTGTTGAACGAAGCTTTCGAAAACCGTGTTGGCAGGGTGTCAATAGGCTATATTTATCACAAAAACCGCAAATTCGCTTGTAAATTATCTTCTCTAGGCATTTTGAAAAAATTGGAAGAATTGATATTGGGCGATAGTTAGATATATCATTTTTGTCTCCTCCTTTATGAATTACAGTTACTTTAGCCATTTGCATGCTCTTTGGAAATACTCCTTGCGCGAGGCAGCTGTTAAATATATGCTCCAAGACAGGACTGACTAGATCTATTACATGTTTTATGGGGTAAATTTGTAGATCATGCGGATCACGTGATTTACTGTTGCGGAGAGTCAAAAAGGAACTTATAATTTCATTTGTGTCTGTTGGGAACAAATAAGCACTGTGGGAATTACGCGGGCCCAAGTACGTCATACAATTTGGATCATGGTCGCTCTTAATTAGGGACACATAATAGTCATTAAAGCAGTCGGCTAATTTTTTTCCGGATAGTTTTTCATTATTTGATATGATTTCAATAGTATGATTTGTGGCTTTTCTGCCATTCAAAAACTGGTTTATTTGTTTCCAGACGAGATCGCTTCTTTTCAATATGTCTGTGTTAAATAATCTGTGCATGTAATCTTTTTTGGCCTGACGGAGATAAGACGTGACTTTATTTCTGTAAGTTTTAAATTTTGCAAGATCATCTAAGCGTCTACTGCGAAGAAAGCGATTGTAAAGGAAGTTTTTCTTTGAATCATGTTTAAACATTCTTTAGTAATCCATGGCTTGCGCGCTTTTCTTGGCATTTTGTATGTTTTATATGGGAAACACTGAAGATATAATGATGTAAATGTAGTAATAAAAGCATTATACGCGTTCTCTGGATCGGTTTTCTGATAAACATGATCCCAGTTCACATCTTCGAGACTGGTTCTAAAAAGTTGAAGCGTACTATCGTTTATGCTTTGGTATGTTTCATAGCAAGGTTTGTGTCGTGATAAATCGGTGTGACAGTCGGCAAAAAGAAAAATTGGCAAATGATCGCTTATTTGAGTAGATATTACTCCTGGCAGAAGGGATGAGATATGCATGTTTGTAATGAATGCATCAATTGACGTTGATGTCCTCTGTATGCGTGTTGCTTCTTTTATGACGTTTGCAAAACCATTGCATTCTAGTATTCTATTTATTTCACGCTCTACTAGAGACGGGGATAAAAAGTCGATGTTTAGATCGCCTCCAAGGATTAAATTAAGCTTGTTTTCGTTAATCCAAAATAAATATTTATCAAGAAAAGATAAAAAGTTAGAGACGTTTCCGTTCGGAGGGCGATAGACAACAGAGAACACATTTTGACCACAATTCAAGGATAATATTTCGCAATCACTATCAACTCTTGAAAAAGCGGGGAGAGCAGAACATTCAAAAGACTTTTTGATAGCTATCATAACCCCTCCTCCTCTTTTATCTTTGCGATTTAGAAGGAAAGTGTTATGCTGCGGCAGTTCAATTACTTTGCTATCATCTTGGTACCACGTTTCAGTTATCATAATGATGTCGAAAGTGAAATCTAGCATGCTAAGGAAGGCTGCTATGTCATCTTCTTTATTTCGCAGGGATTGAGTGTTTAGGTGGAAAAAGGAAGTGTGCTTCTTGTTTCTGGCAAACAAAGCGCTCACGTCAGCGGGCGTCAAAAGGGGAGATTGCATGACAATTTTGCAATGAGGTTAAACCTGGTACAGTTCGGGTCTCAGATTATTTTATCTAAGTCACCCACGCAAGCCACCCGAACCACCTGCGAAGCCTCGTCCTTCCTAGCAAAGATGCGGCCGTTCTTTGTCCACACAAATTTCCATAGCTTTTCCTTTCTTCTTGCCACTGCCATTCCCAGCAGTTTTCTGAGAGTAGGGCACAAGTTTTCGTTTATGTAGATGGGGACATTTTCTTTGTGCCCCAGATCTCTGGTGGTGACCTTTGTCTTTCTGACTTTCGCAAGCACAGCATCACGTTTTGTGCGATTGTGAAATTGGACAACCACTGTCGGGCATGTCAAGTTCCTTGTCGGAACACGGTGGCAGACGTCAACATCTTCTTGAGTGATAGGCTCATTAATTATCTCACCTATTTTTTGTAGCATGTCAGGAAGATGCTCGTTCTGCACTACTGGAAGTCCCTTAATGTCAATGTTTTTGTTCCGGGAGTACTGCTCAAGATCAGTTAAACGCTGCTCCATGTCAGACAGTAGTTTTTTCAGCGAATCACACTGGGAGGACAGTGCAGCATTCTCAGCTTTCAGCGTCTTGTTTTCCTCTTTCAACGCGGTGCACTCGGTAGTCATGTCATCGTACTGCTTGCTGCAGAAGTTAATGCTTGACTGTAATTCTCGGTTTTCTTTCCGGAAATCCCGCTCTAGTGAGCTGCACATGGCTGCAATGTCCTTCCGAAATTCTTTCCTTAACTCATCGCGCATCTTTTCAACCTCAGTAGCTGCTGAAGCTACTTGAGCTTACCTGCTACCAGTGTCCGAATATTCCTGTGGTTTGAATGTAGATCAAAGGGGCTGTTGGTGCGGCCTGCCAATTTTTTTCAAAACCAAAGAGCGCTCGTGAGAGAAGAAGTTCTCTCATCTGCCGTGGGGGCGCTGCAAATCGGTGAGTGGTCTAGTGAGTGATAAAGCCCCTTCATGTTTTAAAAGTAGCACAAGGTTCGTCGATGCACGAGGCACGTGCAACGTGCAGCCCTTGGGAAGATCATGGCGGCACAGCGCAGCACTGAGCTAGATTTCGGACTCCATGAATTTCCCAGAAGTGGCGCGCGGCACGTGCCTCGGGCATTCTTACGACAATGAATGGCGCCACTTCTCCCAGGATAGAGGGGCTTTAGTGAGTGGTCTTGCGAGCTGAAAGCTAAAGAAGGCGGCCAACGCGCTCTTGTTCCACGACCCAGATAAAATATCTACCCGTCATTGGCTTTGCCGATGCCGAGGAACTGCCATGGTTGCGGAAGGCCGCAAAACTCGCTCGCCCCCCCCCCAACCCCTTTGCCCCGCTTTGCGCGGAGAAAATATCGTAGTGTAACCCTGTGCTCTCGTGCGCAGTTTGTGTTTTTGATCGTTGTTTCGCGGGTGTCTATAATTTTGTGGCGATAGCCAGTGATGAACGAAAAAGAAGGGGAGTCGTAGACAGCCGCCTTTTGTCTGTCCCTCTATAGTTTTCAAGTGTGCAGATGGGTTAAGGAGCACGCGATGCCTAAAAACTCTTGTGTAACCGCGTTGTAAGTCAAATGCTTCGAGAAATCTTGAACTCTGCTGTCACAAGATGCCGTCTAGAGAGAACTTCCGGGTTGCCTGGGTGAGGAAAATCTCGCGACAGGTCAGCGAGAAGGGCAGCCATCGGCAACCAAGCTCAAGGAGCGTCATGTGCTTCCTTTATTTTAGAGGAGGACTACAAGATAGGGATAAAGCGGAAGTTGCTGGCGACTGATAGCGGTGCCGACTCAATTTTTATTGTATCCGTTGTACATGCAACCAGCAGGTTCAAAGAAGCGCATAACGCTTGTTCGTGTGCCACCTAACGCGTCCACGTAGCATGCGAACGGTAAAGCCAACAATGCAAAATGCAGCCCCCTCAGAAAGAAGACCAGCTGTTGGTGAGAGCGAGGCTACTGAATCTTGCCTTCCAAAAGGGTTGAAATTGGAAGAATGCCAGACGTCATTCAATGTGACAGGCTTCATGGAGGATTCCAAGAAAAACGCCCACTGCCTTCAAATGCAAGCCAAACGGCTGAACAAGCGAATAGAAAAACCTCGACAAACCTGCGACAAATTTCAAGTGACTGAAGGAGTATAAAGAAAACAGAGCTGTGCAGACCTTGATGAATGTTTCAAAAGCCGTAACGGAAAGTTACAAGACTGTGAATTTTGTCATGACACAAATAATGAATTTTGACAAGGCAAGACCTGCATGGCAAGAACAAACGCTGAGAGAATGCGTACAATGAAAAGTGACATCATGCACAGGATATGAACACGTACGCGCCAGGAAACTCCTTAAACTTCCCTGCCGAAGTACGTTGGAGACGTTTGTCGGGTCGTCCTTGGGAAAGACCGGGGTAACGAGCCTCATCAAGGAACGGCTGCAGGCGGAGAGAAAAGATCTGCGCTCAGAAAGGGGCCCTACTGCAGCCTCGTCATTGACAAAATGTCGATCCAGCAGAAGTGATTTCTAATCGACAAGTTAACAGAATGTTCGCACTTGTTTACATCGTATGCGAAGCTCGATCAAGGGTCACTGAAGTGGCCAACAGGCTTTTTTGCTTCGTACTACGTGGGCTTTCCACAGCTAACGTGATTCCAGTCGGCTACTTCTTTACGAGAAATCTGAAGCACGACCATCTCCGGAATATTACGCTCAGTGTCATCAAGGCGGTTGAAGAGGCAGGATTTCGGATAGTTCGCACCGTCACTGGCAACCACCAGGCTAACACCGCAATGTTTCGGCAGATGTGTGACGACCACACGCTCCAGTATTTTGTGCCGCACCCTCTACGTGAAGGGAAAATGTTTTCATCTCTTTTGGCCGCAATCACTTCATCGAAAACATGAAGACGAATCTGCTTGAAAGAGATATGTTTGATGGAGCACAGATGATCAAAGGTGGCTTTTTTTGAAAGCCCTCTTCAAGATTCAAAAAAATTTGTTTATCAAACCAGTGCGGTGCGACTCCTAAGCCGAGCATATGTAGAACTAAACAATCAAGAGAAGATGAAAGTGTGCCGCGCAACGTTAATATTCGCACCTGTAGCCCTCGGTACCCTCGAGTTCCTGCAGAAGAATCCTCAGTCCCACGACAGGGCTCCAGAATTCCAGGACTGTAGCTCAACCATCACATTTATTAAAACGTTTGGAATGTGGTACGACCTCCATGATATCTCTGGCTGGAAATCCAGACAAACTCCATTCGTCAGAACAGAAGACGATCGGATCTCATGGCTTGAAGTTGATTTCATCAGCTACCTTGAGGACATTGAATTCGAAAGTACGGAGTCTCGGGTCCAGATCCTCACGAAAGAAACATGTGAGGTATCCATAATGACTACCAGGTTAGCGATCGCCGTCATTGACTGTCTCCTGACTGGTCTCAAGTGAGCACAAACGTTTTTGGCAAAATAGGGTTTTTGAGAAACAAAAACTTGCTTCTAGATTGTAATATTTTGCTCACTTTTTCAAAATCCAGATTCAAGTACGTTCTGACGCGACCCCTCAGCAGCGACCCGGTTGAGTCTTTGTTCAGCTGCTGGCGCCAATTCGACGGTAGTAACGACGGAGTCGATTCCAGAACAGCAGTTTTCACGGACGAAAAGTTGCTCAAAGTTCGTTCGTTATATTGCGACCTAACTGATTTTATGTCCGGCGCCCAGCTTCTCGAAAGCAGTGTCAGTGCACACCGATCACGTTTCTTTAATAGTTTAAATTTCTGGCGTGCAGGTTGGCATTCTGAAGGCTGCCAGAAGTGCAAATGCGCCCTCTAGCTCTGAGTGCCAGACGGCGATGATCTTTGCCAGTTCCACTCGTGATACAGCAAGTCCTCCAGTTCCTGAGGCAGCTCTTGTTGTTCTTCCGAAAATTCAGCACTTCATGAAGTGCAATGAAGTCCCTTCCGAACATGAGTTCGCACCGCTGCCTTACATGGCTGGCTATTTGGCCTTCGTTTGCGAACAAAAGGTGACCATTTTTATGTGTGAAATTGTCGCAATTTTAAAGTAATTACCTGAAACATTCAGCCTAGCAAAGCAATAGGAATGTCTGAGTGAAAGCAAGGAAGGCTAGTGTGTAGAACCCGCTGAACTTTGCAGGTGACGTGTCCTGAATGCAGGCTGCAACTTAAGAGAAATGCATCACGTGACGGACCGTATCAGTTCGTGCTTAGCATTGACCAAGGAGGACTCAGCAATCCACTACCTGAAGCTGTCTGGCTGTGCGAGCTCGTCTGCACCATTGTCGAGAGGGCTCTACAGTGGGCAGAGATTCGTCATTGTGGACGGATTTGCAAGGTCGTCTTGAGTGCTGTGCTTCCACAATCTTATGGACTGCCCGCTGATGTGGTGTACTAACTCTAGATACCCTTTCCACAACCAGAAGCTCTGCGAGCTTTTTCTCAGGAAACTTCTTACACCTTTTTGGCGAACTGGGCTGGTGACCTAAACAACTCTCTAGAGAATACATTGAGGCTTTCGCGGAAGCCTCTTTTCCGAAAGGTACACCGCTTGTGATCTGTATCTCTCCTTTGATCTGTTTGTGAACAATAATATTTATATTGCTCAAGTTACGCACGAGGAATCCGTTTCTTATTATTGTCCTTCACAGATAAATAAAAGTCACAGCTCGAGCGTGCTCGAGCGTCGGTTAAAACCGGAAATTATTCGGCCAAACTATACCGAACTTTAACTCCTATATTATTGAGGTAATAGAAACGGCGCAACACTTACGGGAACAAGAAAACGACAATTCGCTCATAAATGCCAGCTGAAGGCGGCTCTAACGGGCAGCCTGCAGCTGATTGAGATTTCCGCAGAAAGAATCGTGTCCTTTTATTCTACACAGATTTCTCACATTATTCATGCAATCTGGCACTCGTTTCAAACGAGAGTTGCCGCTTCACGAAAAGCAGTCTAAAAGCCACAGCGGGCCGGGCCCGGCAGACTGCTCTCTCTCGGCGATAACGAGCACCACGGCTAACGAAGTGGTATAAAGTAGAACTATCGCTCTCACCGGCGGAGTGAGGCATACGGCAGGCCGCTCCGCCGGCCGTGAAAGGGGCTTGTCTTGAGGCTCCCTTGTCCTTTCCGAGAGGATGGTGAATCGTAAGATGAATATTCTGTTTCGTTTCGTAAAGCGACTCACTTACTTGTGACTCTGGAGGCGTCTGTCGACGTTTGGTGCTGTCAGCGCGTTTAAAGCGCACCTTCGCTGTACAGCTGCAACGGAAAAAGAGTGGCACAAGTGACCGACAACCGGAGCGGCAAGATCGCGAGACGCGGCGCTATTGTTCCCGAGCGCACCGACAGCGAGACTGACAGTCACGTTCCATGTCTTACCGCGGGGCTGGCCGGCAGAAAGCAACCATCCTAAAGCCTGCATTTTAAAAGCCCATCCCCCAATTTTTAGAGCGCAGCTATTAGGCACCCGTTTCCGGCTCCATTATAGGACGTTTCCCATGACGACTTCAGACGTGATGTGACGTGGGACGGCACAAGCGTCACCAGTGACGTCATAGATGATGTCACGTGTGAAGTCACGAGGATCACCAGTGACGTCATAGATGATGTCACAGCGCGTTGCGTTATGGGTAAATTTCCCCGCTAAAGTTAGCGAAAGACTTCCCGCTTAAGTTAGCGGAAAGCTTTTCTCGCTAAATTTAACGGGAAAAATTTGCCGCAAAGTTTAGCGGAAAAATTCCACGCTAAATTTAGCGGAAACAATTCCCGCTAAACTTAGCCAAAAGTTTTCCGGCTAAATTTAGCAGAAAAATTTCCTCGCTAGATTTAGCGGAAAAATTCCCCGCTAAATTTATCGGCTGAAAATTCCCAGCTAAATATAGCGAAAAAAGTTTCCCGCTAATTTTAGGTGGAAAATTTGCCCGCTAAGTTTAGCGAGAAAATTTAGCTTCTGCGTGACTCCATCGCCCAATGCAAATGGAAAAGGTCGGGGCTTGCAGAACTTTGGTGGAGCATCCGCGGGCACGAGAATTTTCGCAGAAATTTCCTTGAAGGTGCCTAAGCCTTCTTCGAAGACTCCATAAATGTGACTTATAATAGTGCCGACACCAGTGAGCTTGTTCACGGTTTCGAGTCACTCGAAGCTCAGGCCCAGAGCGCGAAACCAGTAGTGGCCCAGCAACGTTAGTGAGGGTCCTGTGGTAATGAACAGTGGAAAAATTTCCTCAATACCTTTGTACTTAACATGAACGTTAGCTTTGCTTTGACTTGCTCAAGGTCCCCAGAAAATCTCCTCAAAATAACGTTTGAAGGTTCGGGACTCATTTTGGGACATGCAGCGTGAAACTGGTCTGCAGATATTACCGAGACGCTTGCTCCGGTGTTTAGCTCCGTGGAAATTGGTTTGCCAAAGAATTCAACAGGGACTAGGAAAGGTGGTACCGTGGACGATCCGCTTAGGTGCCACATTTCGTAAATCGTCGCTTGCATGAACTCACTTGGGTCTTGAGAAGTGTGAACGTTGTCGTGCACTGCGTTCATCTGAGCCGACGGCGTTGATCTTTGCTGGCCTCAACGAGGCGTCCAAGAAGTCTTTGATTTGGGCGAATTCCCGTTTTTGCGTGAGTTGCACCTTGCCAACAGGTGACCTTTCTTCTTATAGTAATGACACGTCGAATCAATTTGTCTGCATGAGATGCCAGGTGGCTTCTGTCTTCGCAGCAATAACAGCTGGTGTTTTGGGCTGTGTCTCCAACCTTGTGTGTAGACAGAATGCTTGCACCAGCTTGGCAGAGTTCGCCGGCGTCCTCCTTTGCAAATTCAATTGCGAGCGCAGTTTGAACGGCAACTTCAAAGGTGAGGTCCGGCAGCTCGAGCAGCCGGGTCTGAATCGTAGCGTTGTTGATGCCACTCACGTTTCTGTCGCACAACATGTTTTCGAGTTTGGCTCCTTAATCACAATGCTCAGATAAGCATTTGAACGCCGCAACGAAATATATGATCGATTCCGCTTCAGAACGTACCCTGGTGTTTTAAGCAAAAACGCTGAATTACGGCTGAAGGTATTGGAGCGTATTGCTTCCCGAGTAACGCCAGAATCTCGGTGAGTGACATGTCCTGTGGAGTCAGGGGCTTCACCAGGTTCCGGATTAAGGTGTACGTCCTTTGGCCGCACCACATCAATAAAATCGACTTCTCTTTCTTAGCAGCGACGTCGTTGGCGTTGAAAAATTCATGAAGTTGTTCCACACAGGCAGGCCACTCTCCGCCTCTATCCTCTAAGGCTTCAATCCGGCCGAACGTTGGCCTTATTTTTCTCTTTTTCTTTCTCGTCGCCAATTGTTACGAGTACGGAGCGCGAAAAAAGACGTCCAAACCGGATGACAGTCCGCAACACACTGGTCTTTAATAGCCCAAAAAATATTCCATTGCCGCTCTTCCTACACCATTTTAGGAGGCGGTGCAGGTGGCACTAGTAGGCGGTTAACAATTCGCTTTAAAGTCCTTAATTCCGATTGATTCCTTTTACTTTTTTAACTATTCTTAATTAACTTTAATTCATCTTAATTCGCTTTAATTCCTCTTACTTCGTTCTGTCATTTTATTAATTCAATGTCTCTAATTCGCCTGAGTGGTTACGTAAACTTTTTGGTACCTTTCGTGTCGCCGACGTGTTTTTGCTCAAGGACTTTGAAAATTGACTGACCGATAAGACATATCATGCTTTCGCCTTCAAAAACGTTACACTGTGTTCGCTGCCAAAACTAATACACTCTTTTCCCCAGTTTTTCTTGCTATCCATACCTGACGTCACAAGCGGGCAGCGACGCGCGCGGCCGACAATCGGGTAGGCTCAGTGTCCGTCGTCTGGCGTCGAAAGCGAAAACAAAGAAACGTTCGTATTATATGAAGTTGATATTAATCTCTAGTTGCGCAAAGTATGACCTTGGCCTATGTGCTAAAATATGAGAGTTAAAAAATGAAGAAACTGGGTTTTTGAGAAAACCGTTTTTGCAACTCAGTACGCTCATGCCGCAGTTCTCTAGTGTTGTGAAATGGCTACAAATCTGTTCTTGTTCAATCAAAAGCTAGCAGTTACGCTGGCGAAGAAAGGTCCAAGGGTCGCGCAATATATATATATATATATATATATTTTATTTTTATAAATAAAGGGCGAAAGCCAATTAATACCTAACAGAGGGTAGGGTCCCAATGTTTCGGTGCCGGCTTGGCACCTTCTTCAGGGGATACTTAGAAGAAAAGCAGCTTTTTCTTTTCTTCTTCGGTGAATGTGGAGTAGTATCTTCGTTTTTCTACGGTGGTTAGCTTAAAACCAGGTGGGGTAGAGTCGTTTTCTTCACAGTTGGTTATTTACAACGAGGATTAGCATCTTCGCTTTTCTTTGTCATAGGGGCCTGTTTCTTTGGTGTTCTTTCTAAGTGTCGTAGTTCATTGACGTATGCCAAGGGCAAGGTGTCGATAGATCGGTTAATATTTCCTTGTGTGGTCTGCATGCACCACGACTCAAAAAGAGCCGTTGGCGCCAGTTAGAATCTACATCCAGTATTCGGGTATTTTTTAAGTCGATGAGGTGGTCAATGTCGTCGCAGTGTTCCACAACAGCGCTACGCTCTCGGTCAAATTTGCGTATATCATTCTTAAGTTGGCGTACTCTTTCCTAGAAGTTTTTTTGTTCTTCGACGTATAAAGCGAAACACTGAGAACAGGGAATTTGGTACACAACGCCTCGTGCTTTTTCTCTTGGTGGACGGTCTTGCGGACGAGGCATTAGGCGCCAAAGTGTCGAAACAGGTTTGTGAGTCACCTGAACAACTTCTTTGGCCAGCCGCACGGGCCAGAGTTTGGCTAGTTCCTTTGATATAACGTACACAGACGCAAATGCTAGGGCGGGACAGGGTACTATTTTGTGGTTGCTCAATCCTGCGACCAAGACGATGGGAAACACAGCTGATGAAGCTGTTGGTGTAGCCATTTTTTTAGATCGGCGATGACAGCCCGTTCTTCTTTTTCTTCATAGTTCTCTGAGGAGCAAATATTCCAAGGTCTAGATAGCAGGGTCGCAACCACCGACGGCTTGTTACTCGTCGGGTGGTATGAGTAAAACCCACGGTAACGTCCAGTGTGGGTTGGCTTCCTGCATACAGTAAACTTAATGTCTTCACCTACTCGCTTGACAAGCACGCCCAGAAACGGCAAGGGGTAGTCATTCTCACGTTGTAATGTAAACTGGATGGCGGCTTGACGGAGTTTACGTGTGCTAGATAGTTGGCTACCTCTCATGTTTTTAGGATACAAAAGCTATCGTCGACGTACTGTCGGAAAACTTTGGTGCTAGCCGGAAATGACTGCAGCGCCCTTTGTTCGATTGCTACCATTGTCAGGTAGGCCGTATTGACTGAAATAGAAGCACCCATTGTGGTTCCGTTCGCCTGGCTGATGAACTCTCATTGGAAGCTGAAGTAGGTGGTGTGAAAGCACAAATCAAGGAGGCGGCATATATTATCCACGCCAAGGCAGGTTCCTTCGTTCAGTTAGTTATACTTTTCAAAGGCGTTATTGGCTTAGGCTACTGCCAGGGGCACTGGAAAGCTTGTGAACAGTGATATTACATCGGATGACACTAAACTGTCCTCGGTGGTGACCTTGAGTTCCGGAATGACGCTCCACGAATTGACCGGCGTTCCGTACGTTGGTGTGCGTTCTTCCGACGAGAGGTGAAAGGGTGTTATGGAGGTAGTTAGATAGCGCTCTGAAGGTGCACTGAAGCTCTGAAAAGGTGCCCTGATTTCCCTGCGGAAGGTGCCGAGCCGGCATCGAAACGTTGGGGCCCTACCTTCTCTTAGGGATTGCTTGGCGTTTGGCCATTATTTATAACGTTTAACCCAACCAGGCAGACTTGTGCCAAAGTGTTCGCCTTCAGTACATTTTTTGACAAAAATACTGAAGCACCACGAAGAATGCTCGGAATTTGGGCACAGGTGCCACACGTACGCTCGTGTTACCTGAAAGAACGTGCGATTTGCTTTAGACTTTTTTAGAAGAGCTACTATTGCAGACGCCAGCACGTTTAACTTCTTTTATAGCATGCATTTGTTCCCTGACGCTTAGGTAATTTAGCAAATATATATAGATCATTCCGGAAAATCGGTTCTGGTCGGTGCTATTTTCAGCGTTCTTGCGTGTAACGCGTACTTTGCTCGCCTTCCCAAGTGGCGAACATGCACGTGCTGGGCTGCGGCCTAACGCATGTAAACTGTGATTCTCGTAAACAATATCATCTATAGGATGGAATGAACTGCATTCTTGTCAGCCAAACGGCAGGTTCCACTTCATAAATTTCGTGCTAAAATGATAATTAAAATAACTCCGCAACCACCGAGCAAAACAACAAGGTGCAATTATTGGCGTATAAAATACACAAATACACTACCTCTCTTCAATTAAAGAACATTCTCTTGGAGATACCATAGTGAGTAAAGTGCGAAAATGCGTCATAAAGTTTTCAATTCGCAATTAGTCAACAGGAGCTGCTTAAAGGAAAATTTGTACCCATATTTCACTTTTTCTTACTGTCGGAGTAGGTTACTACACGCTGAAACACTCATTCACGAGTGCGCATAGAAAGGTAAATCTATATAAATTTTGTTCAATTAAGTTTAAATCTTGCGCAGTTTCCATCAGATGTATATTTACATTCGTCTTCTCAACGACATAAATATTTTCATGGTTTAAAAATATTTTCAGCCCCATATGACGTTTATCCGTATTAAATTAAAACAAAGAAGTTTTTACCTCATCTTCTGCGAGAGAATATTCCACGCCAACCGTTTGACAAACCAGGCTACGGCTGTACCATATATTAATGGAGCTCAACACCTGCTCTATAAACCTCTGTAATACCAGACACGAATAACAATGTGTCTAATGTCGTGTCTAAACTCAGACTTGTACTTTGTTTAAATGTTTCACTTCTCGTCTTCAAGAGATCGGCCAAGTGAGTGGAACTCCAAGAGTAGCCTAATCTAGATTCGATGACAGAAACGAATGTGATGTTTATAAAAAAAGAATTAAAGCAATGGTTAGCAATAATTGTGATTGCGCCAAATACCGAATATAATGCTTGAATGTGCACTGTTATTCACGATATTTTAGCCCTCCTCTTCGGAAGGATGTCGTATAGTAGTCTCAGCCGGCTTGAGTCTGCGCTTGCCGCTGTAGAAGTGGTTCCAGCTGCAGGAGGATACTCAACTCGCAGCATGCGGCTATAAAGCATTTGGAGCATAATTGTGAACGGTTCACGTGACACTAGTTTTCTCGGTACAGAGGTTGGGCGAATGCACCTTGACGTGGCTGGCATACATTTCTGCTGGAGAGCTCATTTCTTTTTATCCAACAAAAACAATGTTAAGCAGACGCATTTCCGGCACTGTTCCCACAATCTAGCGCGAAGCACAAGTGCTACACATTGCAACGACTCTTTCAACCGTAAATCTGAGAAAAAGAAAAAAAAACTCTAACGCTTGTGTTTGAAAAGCCACTTCGGGACTGCCCTGGTCGCTCGTCCGCCTGCCCCACGGTGACGTATGCGGATAGGGAAATTATAGATTTTTAATTGCATCCAGTAGAAAATCGCCCTCTGGAACCCTCGCAACTTAAACATTGAAGCACATCACGAAAAATTATTATTTTATAAAATATTTTGGCTCTAAGTACAGAAAGGGTTTTTGGTGCGGTTAGCCAAATTCTATGAAAATAAAAGACTATACAAAAATCAGCGGAGTTCCCATTTAACGCCAAATCTTTGCTGTAATTAGAAATGTCGCGAACCGGTTCAGGTTCGAGTTCATCCAGGTTCGAACTTTTCGGACTCTTATTGGAAACGCCAACAAAGTTCGACTAGGGTTCGACTTTTTTTTGCATGCGCGAAGGGCTGGCTCACGTTGGCTTTGTAATGGAAGGTGATGACGAATTAATCAAGTCAAACATTTTCTCTTTAGTACACAGAACTGTTTGGTTGTTTTGGTACTATGGCAAGAATAATTTATGTTATAACTTTTAATTTATTAGATTTATGTTCCGTTGATTGTATGTTCTATAAAATGAAAGCAACTCTATTTTGTAAAACATTTTTTCTAGACTGAGGCTTGTGTCAACGTCTAACCATACTGCCCACATTTTCGAACCTTGTAAAACCTGGTAAAAGTCCGAAGGTTCATCGGACCAGTCGAACTTTAAGGTTCGACGTAAAAAATCCGCGTTTGACGAACGTTCGTGACATCCCTTGTTGCAACATATCTTTAGGAAAGGTTCTCGCGTTTAAACCCCGGAGAAAAGTAGCTCATCTATACAGATGCACACTTTTCCTAGCGTCACTTAATATCGGACAGCGAGAAATGTGCGCTTCTATAACCACATGAATTTGCTGAGAATTAGCAAACATGACGGAGGTGTTACAGCGCTACAACTATGGAGACTAGGGAAAGAAACGAACAACACAGGACATATTTTTACAGTTTTCTGTGTTGTTCGTTCCTCTCCTAAGCTTTGCGTTATTGCATTTAGGTTATGTCTGACTTTCACAAACAAGCCAAGCTCACAATTTCATTACTTCATTTTACTTATCGGTATTTTACTGGCTATAGTTATGCTCCTTCCTTTAGTGGTGGGCCAACGTTACTAAAACACTCAGTTGGGAAACTCGCCGTCGAAACCTGGGCCGCTGGCTTCCACCGAGACCGAGCTAAATACGACAACAGCGACTCTTTATCATTGACCACTGTGGTCACCTTGGAGCTTTTACAAAGCATATTTTTGCGTAAAAACATGCGGAAAATACTCTTTTTAGAGCGCAGCTCTTAGGCGCCCGTTTCCGGCTTGAGCGCGTCGCCGTCGCCGTCGCCGTCGCCGCGGCGTAACCGCGCGGTGCATCATGGAAATATCCCATAATGCACCGCGCGGAAAGCAGGAGAGGAGGAGGAGGGGAGGAGGAGAAAGAAGGGGAGGAGAGAAGGAGGAGGGGACGAGACGGAGGAAGGGGAGGAGGAGGATGAGGGGAGGAGGAGGAGGGAGGAAAAGGAGGAGGGAGGAGTAGGAGGGTATACCCTCTCCTCAGTACACTTCCCTCCTCCTCCTCAAGAGCTGCGCTCTAGTTCGGCGTTACAGGGAGTTGTAAACGGCTTTCATTTTTTATAAATTATATTGGAGTTTAGTGCAAAACGAAGGGCGCGTGATGTTTTTAAAATCTTCAGTTTGCAAGGTTTTGCGGCACAATTAATATTGTTTTTATACAACCATGCCTCAGCGGTGCTTTCAGGTAGCGCGTCCCGACCTAGGTGCATTTTAACTTCGGATGTTAGACGCAGCGCGTCCGCTGGGGAGACGGGGTGGCGCCCTGTAACCTCTTCCACTGTATCTCTTTCGGCTCAAAAATTGGCCGATTAAAGCCAAAATAGAAGTAACGTGTGATTCCTTGAGTGGCCGATGCGGGAGAAATGGCGGCGTTGTGTTCGCCATTAGCTCGGTTCGCGTGGACAAATCGGGGCCACTTTTTCAGGAGCTGTCTCTATGGCAGTTTCCAACTGAGTGGTTTAGTAACGTTGGTGTGGGCGAAGCCTCTTCGGCATATCTTAAGTTGTAACAAACTATAACGACGAGAAGGTGCGAATGGTTCACCTAGCACCCAGTGCAAACCTTCTGCGGGTTGTTTACAAACGCTGCTGAACAACAAAGCAGCGATGCTTATTTTAAATTTTTATATATACTAGGTGATTCAAGGAGCATCCAGGCTCCTTAAATCAACCGCAAAATTCAGTTTCTTAACCTATCGCGCTACGAGTTTGTGCAGTGTTGATCTACAGATGGTTAACTTTTTGGCTTGTAAAATTTGCAAAGAGCGAATTTACCTGAGGAAAAAGTAAAGAAAGGAAAAGGCTTAGCTCCTATGGAAACGCCAGCGAAGCCACCGGTCTTCACACAGTACGACGCCGCTTCGCACGGGTGACAAGAGATGGCGCAAGCGGTCCCGACGCCAACTGCCACCAACGAACCAGCATACGGCGTCGAGAGCCGGCGTCTTTAGCAGACGATAAAACCTTTGTTTTATGCAAGTATTGCAAATGTTCCATGGTCAGTTTCAACCATAAACGGCTTGTCGAATATGCAAGATTAAAATTCCTGAATGGTCCAAATTAGCGCAATTGCGTCCTTTTTCGATGTTGTATAGATTTTCTTTCTGGGCAGTAACCTCCTACTGACGTACGCCACCGGATGCAATAGCAATGGATGCTCCTGAATTTTCTAGCTTTGAGAGAGTTATCTAACGCTTCGGTTCCAAGCGCATACATTTTTGTGAGGTCCGGTACGTTGAGGTTTAGCCTGGCTTAATGTGCTTGCTTCGCCTCCTGAAAGGCCCTTTCCTGTTCGCCAGTCCAGTGTAACATTACTGGTTCCTTTTTCGTGAACTCGCTCAAGCGCAGAGCTTTCACTTCAAGCGAAACGTACTTTCAATTTCGAGTGCCTCTAAACAAGCCCGGTAGCCGGATCAAATATGCACAGAATGTGGACCAACACAGAAGCAAACAAAGAATATTCAATTCTCCCCAACTCGAAATCTTGGTAGGGATCATGCTGTTATGTACAGTTTGGTTCTGATTTCACTTTCTTCACTTCTTCGTGTTGTCCCTTCCATGCTAGCCCTCTATAATATCCCTCACGAAAGAACTGCGAGGCTGCCGCACGGCACTGCGCTAAGGGCGCGGTGTCTAAGCCGCCTTAACTCTTTTGGCGATGAGGATGCTGAAACTAAGCATGCTCACTTCCTGAGGACACGTATGCGTTCTTAGGCAGAAGCACTCGCAGGTGGGTGCCTGACGTCGTGACGAAGTCTGCTTCAGGCGAACTCTGGAAGCTCAACAAGGAATTTTGTTTACAGCTTGTCGATGGTGGCGCGTTCGATTTCAACTGTCTTTAGACGCAAGCATGGCTGAGGGTGACAGGCCAAGACCGGACTTCTCGGACAAGGCCGGTACGCCGCCAATACCGTGGAAATCCTGGCTGGGGTTGTTCGAAGGTTCATATTGGCTACTGGCGCTCAGAAACACTCAGCCGAAGAACCCCGGAAAGCTACTCAATTGCTTCGGGGTCGACGAAAAGTGCGTCTGCGATTTCTTACCAGTTCCTTTGGGACTGGCGCAAGCAACATCACCGGCGGGAGATGGTCAGCAAGTTCGACAAGCGTCTACCGAAGTGCACAGCGAGACCGTCAGGGTCCTCGAGACCGATGTTTTTACAGGAAATCAACAAAACCCTGCAACAACTTTGATTCCACTTGCGAAAAAATGAAAGACGTTTACAATTCTCTGTAATGCCGAATTAGAGCGCTGCTCTTGAGGAGGAGGAGGGAGGGTACAGAGGGGAGGGTACGCCCCTCTCTTTTCGTAACGTCCCCTCCTCCTCTCGTTCTCCCCTCAATTTAGCGGGAAATTTCAGCTAAATTTAGCGGGAAATATTTCCAATAAATTTAGCAGGGAAATTTCCCTGCTCAAGTTAAAGGTGAAATTTTTCCGTGCAATTTAATAGGAAAATGTTTCCGCAAATTTAGCACTGAATTTTTTTCGGCTAAATTTAGCTGCCGAATTGTTCAGCTAAATTTGCGTGTATATTTTTCCGCTAAATTTAGCGATGAGTTTTGCTAAATTTGGCGGGGAACTTTTTTCGCTAGATTTAGCGAGGAATGTTTCCCGCTAATTTTAGGGTAGAAAGTTTCTGCAAAACTTAGCGGGGATTATATCTTTTGCGAAATTGCTTTGGTGGTCTCGACAACACCGAGAGCGTCGCCATGTTCGTTGTGGCAAGCCGGCGGCAGCGAAGCGTGCGAAGCAATGAGCGAACGGTGAGTTTTCCGTCTTTTGACCTCGTAATGTGGCGTAATAACCTGGAAGACTTACCACGGGTATCTGAGGGCGCGTTAGAAGCCTTGTGCGCTTCGGAAACGCCATCGTCACGGCAGCGGAGCAAGTCGTACGCCTTTGCCACCGAAGCGTACACCCTGCCTTCGTCAGTGATGACGAACGTCTGCGACTCGAGGTACGTGAATACCGTTGCGTAACTTGCGTTCCTTTGTAAACATTGTGAGAAAAAATACTTTACTTGCTACGCTTGTTTACGTCGTCCCTTTGTTGTTCTAGTCGTAGCAACGCCGGAGTCGTATCTGCTACGCAACCGGGCAAAGCAGTTCTTTCAAAGCGGCGCTCTTGCGTTCGTGTTGAACTCTTGAGAAGTCAACGATTGTCAGTGCTTGGTGGGATGCTGAAACGTTGCTTAAACGAGGTGGTTTTCACGAGCCAGCCTAGCTTTTGTTACCGATGGGAGGCTTTACTTACTATGCCATGACGGTGCGAGCTTGTTGGGCTCGCGGCGGGATCCGACTACGCTGCGTCTGAAATGGGCCTTAGCTTTCGGCACGTATTTACATCACTGAATGAAAGGAGACAAATTTAACAACAACAAAGTGCGCGCGTAGCTTCCCGATGATATAGCCCGCAAGTGTGCAAATGTATAAGCGGTCAACGTATTTCTTCTTATCTAGTTCGCAATGTCAACTTACCGTGACGTAGCACGCATGCTACAACACAGCAACTGTAAAAACACCTGCACTGGAACTTTGGCAAGTGAGAATATACCAGGAGATTGCGGCACTATAACTTAGTTGAGTACTTAATTTTTTCCTATATGAGCACTAGCCCAGAGAAGATTCCACATGCGGCTCCCACCTCACATTTTTTATGAGCGACTTCTTTGGTCACTGGCTGTGCCTTTTTCTTTGCTGCCCTTAAGGTGCTTACCAGTAGAAAAACAAACAAACAACAAACAAGGCATTTAGCGCAGCTCACATATTCTTCCTTGTTATCCCAACAGGCTCGGTGTCGTCGTACGCACAAGCTACATGCTTCAGGAGCCAGAAGAAGACTGGAGTGCCATATAAAATTCAAGTCGCATTTAGGCTTGACACTGGTGCAGTGACAGGTGCAACTTGTGAGTGCCCTGCTGGAGCTAGCGGTGCATGCAGTCACATTCTCGCCACTCTTCGGTTGATCATCTTGTTGAAGACAAAAGGCTACAAGGATGACACCGCCAGAGTTGTCGTGCACTGAGCTCCCACAACAGTGGCGGCGCCCTCGACGACAAGGCATTAGGCCAATGAGTGTCCAAGACGTGGATTGGAGGAGTCCCCGTGAAGGCGGCGTGCCCACACCAATGCCAGTGCGGCTGTTTGATGCCTGCGCCAAGAAGCAGGACGAGCAACGGCAGCTGGAGTTGCTGCATGAACTGGGCAGAACTCTCCAGAGCCTTGGGAACCAGGACTTTGGCGCAGTACTACTGGCTGCCCGAGGGCCGCTAACGGACACAAAACTGGGGCCTGCACCTGCTGGTTCACCGCTGTCTTATCAGCAGGCAATGCTACCCTCCGGCTACAAGACGTGGACCTCGGCAAACATTTCTGCAGGAATCGGCCTTGCAACTTCAGTACCGGAGCTCTCCCTCTTCGATGGGACTCCACAGCACACATTCTCTGGCACGTTCAGTGCGGAGGAATGGCAAATATTGACGGTAAGTGCTGCTTACGGCAACCGTGGCAGACAGTACAATACGTTGTTGGGCTGGTTGGTATGATCGTAAGACATAATGCATAGCGCAAACTAGGTCACCAAGCAAGGAAGTACACAAGACGAGCGCTGACTCACAACTGTTTATTTCAGAGATTTGCACGCACCTTATAAAGGTAAATTTGACGCATACCCGCTGGGTATTGGTCAGAGTGCGCCACCGTCGATTGATCGCCAGTGCGGCTCGCATTGGCGACGCTGCTGCCGCCTATGTTTATGCGTGCGAGATGCCGCCTGTAAGCCGTTTCACATGCTGCGATTCCTGTCTCTATTCGACTAAAATTGCAGTGGCACTGTCGCAGCGGCTCTTCGACAGGGTTCCACCCAGCTGAAATCCTGTAGCAGCGTCGGCAGCGTCTGCTGTGAGCCACGTGACCAGGAGATGACAGTGTTTCATGCACGTTGCAAGGCTAAAACTGAAATGCCTCGTCTTGTATTAGCAATGTAAAAATGTGAACTTATCGGTTAGTTCATGTAAACGTGATATATTCATGTATATGAAGGCGTATACATTGTATTGTAAGCAAAAACAAACACGTGGCGCTGCGACAGACATTGCGACGGTGGCCAGAACATGTGAATCCAACCGTTGCGATGACTCTCACTGTGCCTGCTGTTGCACCAGTTTTACTCGTACAGTCGCTGCATGTGAAACAGGCATTACACGTCTTACGGAAATTGTCTATCCCTGACGGTGTTGTTTCTCACCACGGCCTCGATGGTAATCTGGCTTCTCGCCTGCTAAGCCTTCAAACCTTCACGCCTTCCATGCCTGAATAGCTGCCCTTCAGTGAAGTCATCTCGGAATTGCGCGGGACAGTCGATAGCGTTGCGACTGCTGTAACCATACGCAAAAAATGACTGCTACACCACGAAGTGGAAGGAGAGAGCTCCACGAGTACTACACACTAACAACAACAAACATGGCGAAAGGGCTACCTCCATGATGCAGATATTTGGGGTTAGGTTGTGCCGCGTGTCAGGCAAAACTAGACTGCACTGCAGGTTTATACATTAGGCATAACATCCTGCAGTATCATTTCCAGTCAAGCAGAAAAGAAAAACTGTTTGCGCAATCATTTCTTAGCAAGGCTGGTGGGCCAGGAAAAATGTGGCAATCCAGCGGCGAGCTGTCAAAGGTGTGTTGTCTTCATATGCTATAACGAATTTTACCGTTTGTCGCAGGGGATGGAAGTTTCGCCGGAAAGTGCCAGGAAGCTCGAACTGAACTCCAGACAGCAAGGACGGAGTGCGCACTGGCGAGACGCGCGGCGCAACCGATTAACCGCGTCAAGTTTTGGTCGAGGATCCAAGCGAGAACAGTGGACAGAAACGGGCTTGCGGAACCTCATCGAGCCAAAAGACATCTCGCATGTTCGCGCAGTTCAGTATGGGCTAAGAAATGAAAGTTTGGCTGCGGACCGCTATACAGCTGTTATGACTAACTTCAAGCACAATGTGTCGCTCCAGCACTGCGGTTTAGTAGTAAACCCTGGATTCCCGTGGCTTGATGCCACACCTGACAGGCTGGTATATGATCCAGAGGAGCTCTCGTATGAAGTCCTCGAAATCAAATGTCCGTATTCACTCAAGGACACTGAACCAGATTATGCCAGGATGCAGAACTTCTACATAACATTCAATGAAAACGATGAGCCACATCTTGACCGGGACCATGACCACTATGCCCAGGTGCTTGGCCAAATGGCTCTGACTGGATGTCGCTGGGGAGACTTCGTTGTCTGCTCAGAGAAGTGGATAGTCATTGAGCGCATTCGCTTTAATTTTCAGGACTGGGTGGAAATGCGTCGAAGCTTGATGATTTTACTTTCGTGCACATGTTGCCCTATGTTGCCCGCAAGTAAACTAGCTGAAACTGCAGTAGTTAGGGCTAAATAAAGAATAAAGATGTCTCTGGCTGGGTGAACTGTTGTGTTGATCAATCATGTTTGGCTCACCCCTCCCCTCGGCACAGTAGCATTTACGGTGCAATGACGCCGGCAGACATCTCTGCCTTTTCAACCAAATGCTCCCTCTCACAAGCGAGTACGAAACAAAAAGAGTCCACATAGCACTACACGGTCAGTGACAGGTTTCTTTCGTGAAGGTCAGCACACATACAAGTCGCACAAAGCTCCGACACACATAACGCAAAGTAAATATGAAGTGAACATATAGGGAATCTACATAACATGTACCCATGTTGCACCCACCCCCTATTTAAAGGCACACACACTAAGCAAGGTCCCTCGCAAGTCTGTCCTGCTTTTTCGTTCCCAAACCTAGAAAGTGCCCGTCCCCTTTCTCACGATTGTGTCTGTACTTCAGTGGGCACTCAATCAATATTTTATGGGAAAGGCAAAGTTTACGTGTGCTTGTCATAAATATGCGCGTTGGGTTACAGCGTGCACATCACATCTGCGCTGCCGTGTGCGATTTATGAGATGGGACTGAAAATTCGTGAGTATAGCTGCCACTGTCCAAATCTGATTAGCTACAGGGGCGAGGGTCAGTGGTATCAGCTCGATCGAAGATATGATATGCCTTAATTCTTTGTATTCTACGTTCCACAGGAATTCTTAGCGATGCGATCTCCTTCGTTTCTTGCACTTGTCCATCTGTGAATGTGCGGCCTTTCAAGAAAGGGGGCAGATTCAGCTTCACACCTTTTCTCTCAAGCAAATCCTCAATGAGGAAACCCTTATCTGCCATCACAGAATCATTCTCTTCAAATGTCAACTCTAAAAAGCCGCTCCTTATGACAGTTTCTCTGTCTGATGTCGATCCTGTGTAAAGCTCGGACACGAAGGCCAGAAGCCCATTAGGCAGTACACCGACAAGCCCTTTAAAGGTGTTTGCTGATTTGTACATTGAGTATGTGCTCGACTGAAGCGACGGAGAGGTCGGCACTTCACACTGTACCTCCGTTGCATCCAGAATTACCCTCGTTGATGCATATTTCTTAACAAAATCATCTGGCATCATAGCATCTGTTGTTTCCATTGGTGCCCACAGGGGAAATGAGCTCAACTTTGCATACAGGAAATTCAACCAGGACATGCAAATCCTTGACACTGTGGACTGCGCAATGGAAAACCTGTGTGCCAAGTCTGCTTCGAAGAGACCAAGACGTAGTCTCACAAGAACTAAAAAGAGTTCATTCTCTGTGGTTAGCTTTCGCTTGCGGCCCCTCAAAGAATTCTCCACGCTGCTACTTTCTGTCCGCAAGACATTGCAGCCATCTTTCCCAGTGTCCAGAAAACGCAGCAACGCTGCGAAGTGTTGATATCCCGGAAGACCAGTGTAAAACGTGAAGTCTTCATCGCAGTCTTTGAAGCGCTCAATGCAAAAGGAAGCTGAGTTTCCCTGCTCTTCCGAAACCTGGCACTCGAGGCGGATTTTTTCTGCATGAAGCTCACGTAGTGCACCCCTTGCGTTTTCCAGTTGCTGTCTCAGCTGTTCACATTCATCACGAAGCCGTGCTATTTCTCTCTTCTGCTGGTCAACTACACTTGCAAGATGCTCGGCTTCTGCAGAACGTGAAGAGCAGTCGTGAACTGGTTCCACTGGGCTTGCAACAGCGGCATCCACTCCATCACTGCTGCCCATCAATGCGTCTTGGTGCACGTCTTCACTTGCTTGAGCTGTCGGTGCCACTGGCTGCAGTGGCTGGTCATATTTCTTTAGCAGTGCTGGTGCACGTTGTTTTGGGGGCTTCCGAACATTGCTTTGCGGTTTGAAGGCGAACACTGACGGTACTGCAGTGTCCCTAAGGAGGTTGTGCCCGCTAGCCACGCCAGGTATAAAGTCACATGCACGGAAATGCTTGGAGCACACTTTTGTCGATTTCATGTTTACGCGGAAGTTAGCACCTTCGTCTCTTTTCATTGCGATAATCCATTTCTTGTAGAGGATGGGATCTCTCGGAAAGCGATGGAAGGATACGTAGAACAAACAAACAAAAAATGGAACACTGAATGAAGAATTCAGAAGCGCCGTTGGTACGCGCAGCATTTAACAAGCGTTTAAATAATTTCGCTGGGGCACAATAGCAAAACGGGGATTAAACATAACATATCAAAATTCTTTTTCTTTGGCATGGTAACGTTCAGAAGACAACGTAGTGAATGAGGCGGCGAAAGCAAGCGGGTGTTGCTACCTGCGCCCAAACGGCACAGATAGTTGAACGATTCCGCGTCGGACAGAATCACGACTATAGCGCGTGAGTCCGCGCTGCCCGCCCTATCGTACGAACAGTTACGGTAAGTCTCGCCAATGTATCGCGACAAGGACGAAAGCTCTTGGCTTTATCTTTACTGCAGTGACATAGTCACGCTAGTTCGCGTTCACGTCACGAACCAGATACTACGCAATCGGCTCAAAGTTGAAGATCAAAACTCCCGTAAAGGGGATCCCTATGCGGTGCTGCTGTATACATACCTTGTTCCCGTCGCTGTCGCTGATGCCACGCTGCTTGCACTGCGGAACGCACGCAATGCACCGTCTTCTTGCCAGCGTCGAAAAAACCTATTTACTGCTACACGGGCTACACGCATGTATACAATTGCAGAACACCGAGGGTATGCCGCACATACGAGCCCGCGCGCAAGGCCTCCCGGCCGCCGTTCATCGCCCCTACCAAGATGGCGAACGTGGTTCCTCTCCCGTTCACTGGATGGCGCTGACGATTTCGGATATCGCCTATTGCAAGCTTCAATTTTTAGATCTCCAACTGTCCTTTGAAGACTCACACACGTGTTGGACCTACTCGCCACGGTCCAAAAAAGACTCCTACCTTTTGATTCTGCCCACTCAAAGATAATCAAAAGAGGAATAGTGCAAAGTTGCTTCAAAGCGGCCCTGCAGAAGTCCTGTGAACACACGGCCAAGTGTAGTTTCGAAGCACAAGTGCAAAGACTGCAGGATTCCGGATACACTAATTCATTAATGTTTGATGTAGCAGAATGCCTGACAACTCCCAAGGGAAGAGGAAAACGAAATTGTGAGAAGAAAACGCGGCCGGCTACGATACCCTACATCCACAACATATCTCACAACTTGAAACGAATAGCCTCAAACTACGAAGTACCGGTGGTATTATCAGCACCGAACAAACTAAAAAAATTGTGTCCCAAGGTTAATTCGCTAAATGAAAATAATAAACAATGCACCGTCAATCATACACATAAGTACGTCATCTGCAACACCAACGTAGTGTATGAAATTCCGTTCACATGTGGGAAAGTGTACGTTGGACAATCTGGCCGCTGTGTGAATGTGAGACTTCGAGAGCATCACCTTTCTCTTAAATCATCACCATCGGGGCATCTCGCCATACACGTCCGGGACTGCCACTGCACACCTATATTCCAACAGACTAAAATCCTCAAGCGTTACCATAAAAAGAGATCCAGAGAACTCTATGAGGCAAAAACCATCTTGTCTCAAGGGGAAGCTTGCATAAGCACACCATCAATAGCGTTGTCTGAGAAAGAGATAGGGTACCTCAACCTGTTTTCTTAACCCGGGTCGCTTTAATGTTTTCTAACTTTATCTTTGACCTGGTTGCTTTTGTTTATATGTCTAAATTTTTTTATCACGCTCTCTTTCTCTCTTTTTCTTTGCTAGTGTAAAGGGGTGAAGTCACATTTAATTTTAATTTCTTTAATGCATCTATAATCTATAGCAGTGGTTCTCAAATGGGGGTCCGCGGACCCTTTGGGGTCCGCGAAGGCATTCAGGGGTCCGCGGAGCCGAGCCTGATCAGTCAAGCTGGCAATAAAAGCTGTCTTTTTCTTCTGATTGAGAAGAAACGTTCAAGTTTTCGGGTGCATTTTCTAGTGTGTATATCAATGAGAAAAGTATCCTACACACAGCCGTTAGTTACGTGCATTTATTACATGATTATCATAAATAAGCTATACATTCTCCTTCTCTCACTACACACGGGGTCCTCCATCATCTTCGTCGATCCACCAAGGGGTCCGCCGAAATATCAATGGTTGAGAACCACTGATCTATAGCATTAATTTTTCGTCCTCTTCCTACCTTCGCAGTGTCCAGTTTCTTCTTTTATGTCTTCCTCGGGAATGCATTAAACACTCAGTTGGGCAGGCGCTCCGTCCTGTCCCCTCTTTTCTTTGTGTTTGCGCTTTTGATTTTTAACAACCCTTCTGTCGTTTGAACCACTTCCCGCCTCCAGGTGTCTTCGGCTCCGTAGTTCCGTTACCATACCGTCTTGCCAGCTTTGAATTTCCAGGCTGTTTTCTCATCGGCCGAGAAGTGTTGCTCGGGGAATTAGATTGTCAAATCGTTAGCAAATCTTATAACCCAATAGAATTCCAGCTGGCGTTCTTCCACATAGAAGAGGTGTCCTACGATACCGGTGTAGAAATCTAGCCAGCCGAGCCTGAAGAAATGCCGCGTCTAGTTTTTTTCTTGTTTTTTTTCCCCCTTTTTTGTTGTCCGTTCCGCTCGGTCGGCCAAGCCGTTTGATAGTGGGTGGTACGGGGCTGTGCGCAGGTGCAGCGCTAAGCACCCAGACAGTGGTAGTTCTTGCAGGACGATGGCGCCCACAAGGATTAATGATCTGGAATGCTCCGAAGAGAGTGGCCCAGCTACTACCGCATCACTTCTCACCGCTGGCGCTACAGAAAACGCAGAATCGTACAAGTATTTTCCCACGGAGCCAGTGGCCGGGTGAGTCGGTGAAGGAATTTTTTCTTGAGATGCGAAAGATTGCTCACAACTGCAACTTTGGGGCCGTGCTCGGCCGTATGCTTGCTGGATCGCATTGTATGCGGGCTCCGCGATGCGGGATTGCACCGCAAACTGTTTGCCAAGCCTATGTTAACAGGGCAGGGAGGCGGAAGAAATCGCCCTGGCAACCGAGTTGGCTGCACTTGGCGTCAGACAAATAAAACGGCAACCGCAGAACACTGACGGTGACCAAGAAGTAAGTGCCTCCCGGGGAAGACAAGAGTTCCGGCGAAAGAAGGAAGGGAGTTGCCACGACCAGGATGCGAAAAATGGCAATCTCGGGCGGTGTGAGAGGTGAACGGCTTAAGACCGTGCGTAGCCAGAAGTTGTCGTTTCCCGGAACTCGCGGCCGCTTCCGATGCCAGCAAAGGACACTCTTTGCTAGGACGTTGCCCGAAAGCCGACTTCGTTCAGAATGACAGCGTATGCCTTTGCGAGAAGGTCGTCTGACGGTGACTCGTACGGCCGGTACACCTTCAGGGGCCGGGTCTTGACGGTCACTTGTGTCAGCCTATTCTAGCCGACTCACCGAGTGGCGCGATTGCGGGGGCGTGACACTGAAGTTGCAACTGGACACTGGGGCCATGGTGTGGATCGTTACGTGGCTCATCTGCATCAAGCATCGGGATAACTGGACAAGGTTGCACGGGACAGACACTACAGCTCTCCATGTTTCTTGGGCAAACTACGTGTACGAAGGCGACTAGACGTTCAAGTCTCCTTCCAGGTCAGACCAAAGCGGGCACTGATCCTTCGGGGGTGTCCAGGACGAGATTCGGTTTGGGCGGGATCTCATCCGGGCGTTTCAGCTGGAGGGAGTGCCAATCTACCAACGTGAACACTGATTCAGGTGAACCTTCTGTTTCTGCTTGCTCGGACGACAACGTCGACATTCCAAGGTGTCCTTCCGTCCGTTTTTTTTTTTTTAATTATTAATATTCCCCATTTTAGGGTTTTTACAAACTGTCGATTATCTCGCGGAATTTTTGGAGTTATTCGAGCCGGGCCTGGGGTTAATCGAGGGAACTCCAGTTTGTACCTACAAGTGCGGGTAGAGGCATCGCCGCGGTTTCACTGGGCTCGCATAGTGCCATACGCGCTGCGCACTAAGGTGGACGTAGAACGCGATGGGCTGGTGACGCGCTGGAGTATTTTCGCCCGTGACTATAGTTCCGAGTGGGCTGCACCTCTCGTTCCCGTGATCAAGGCGAACGGGAGCATCGAGGCTGTGTGGCGATTTTAAAGTCACCGTGAGTTCCGCTGATGCAGGCAGGGCGAAACCCGCTGCCCAGAATTCCAGGAACATTTTCGCCAACCTGAACACCGTAGAAGTCTTCAGTACCATCGACCTGAAAAAGATGCCTACAACTGGCTTCCACTAGATGCCGTACGCCAGGCAGCTAACCGTGGTGAACACGCAGAAGGGCTTGTTCTGTTTTAACTGCTTGCTGTCGGAGTCGCCTCTATACGCCTGCGATTCAAAAGCGTCGAATGTAAGCACATTGCTACGGGGACTACCCGGGGTACAGGTATTTTTGGACGACGCTGTCGTCGCAGATATGAGAGGAGACAGCAACTTGCTAGAAGTGTTCTAGAGGGATTCCGTGAGTTCGGGGTTAAGTTGTACCCAGGAAAGTGCAAATTGCGGTGGGCCGAGGTAGATTTCTTGGGACACTGCATTGACGCCGCTGGTGCACCCATCATAGAGCCCACAAGAACATTGACGCGGTTTTTCAGATACCTCGTCCGACGAGCGTCGCCGAGTTAGATCATTCCCTGGGACAAGTAACGTACTACCACAGGAGCCTTGCCGGAGATTGCAACCACCTCCCCTGCCGGTTCTCTATGTCCTCCTCAGGGGCGTTCGTTGGAAGTGGGACAGGGAAGAGAGGCTTTCATTCAGGTGAAGTACTTCCCTGAGAAAATACCTATTTGTTGGCACTGCGGTTCCGGTTCTTGTGGTTGGGTGTGCATCAGCAGTGCCATGGCGGACATGTGGGACACTGAAATAGAAACGTGACAGATGCTCTTACATACGCAATTAGTGCATGTGGGTGTGGACAACTTAACGCCCAGAAAAGAGCCTTCTGGGTGCGCGAAATCTTTCGCCGCGAGATACCGATAGGTATCCGGCGAACCTTGTTACAGGCTGGGGATTGAGGACGCAGGCTCTTTCGAAGGTGATTATTTTTAACCGCGTTGTCTTTAAAACCAAGGTCACGCATATCGGATGGCACACAATGAGGCCGTACCCAATCAATTAGTCACTCAGGAGTCCATGACTCTGGATCATCTGCCCGCCCCCTTTCGCCCGGAGAGTGGCTCTTTTGCTTCCTCTTCTTTCGTTGCGGAAGGGCGCATAACCACAACGGAATCGCCGTGCAGAAAGCGCTGTTACGTAGCAGCAAGCACGGCGAGGGGGGGTGTGAGCGCGCACCACTGCGCTTCTGAAGCCGTAATTAAGCGCCTACTGGAGCGCTGCTGAAGCGCTAACCTGGCGCTACGTCACGCGCAAGTCGGCACCACATGAGTGCTGCTTCCGGCGCTCATCAAGCAGCTAACTGAGCGCTCCGCTGTATGTGTGAACCTGCCTATTCTTGGGGAGTTCCACCTGCCACCGCTTCCTATGACGAAAACGTGGAGCCAGCAGCCAGGCTACGGGTGCACTTCTCCTCGAAGGGCGTGGCGTGAAGAGCGTCTCCAGTGTTGTGCGCGAGCGCACGGGGCCACAGGAAACGTCTGGTACTACGCGTGCTCATGTAGGACGCACTTCTACGCGTGGTGCCATTGTGCGCCGCCCGATGGCACCAGGCGCGGTGCCGGGAAAGACCCTTGTGTGTCCTTCCCCCAGCCCAGTGGTGCAATGTGCGTCGACGCACGAGACACGTGCAACGTGCAGCCCTTGGGAAAATTATGGCGGCACAGCGCAGCACTGGGCTAGATTTCAAACGCCATGTTCTTCCCAGAAGTGGTGCGCGGCACGTGTCTCGAGCATTTCCATAACAATGAGATGGCGCTACTTTTCCCGAGGATGGGGAGCTTTGGAGGCTGTCGGTGCCACCGGCGTCGCGAACAAGTGGCATGCTATCGATTTATCTGTTCGGCATCCGCTCCCCCCCCCTCCCCCTTGTAGGCCACCATACGTATGCGGAGCTCCCGAGCATTCCAGACTTCAGTTCGTTGTATTGTTCTTTGTTGTCACCATGACGATACTTATAAGCTTCTATGCGCTACGTATTTGAGGGTGTCATGTAAATCTTTGGAACGCTCGGCCTCGGCGTGCCCCAGACAACTCATGCCATAGCCTCCTCTATTGGCGACGTGCGCTATCGAAGCGTCGCTGTGGTCGGTCTTTCACGATTGGCCGAATGCTGACTATGTCGTCAGCAAAGGATTTGGCATCGACGGAAATAAGAGAAACGTAAGAACTTCCGTTTTGACGGTGTTGGCAGTGTTGCTGGAAGCGCAAGGATTTCAGCTTCCACCATGCTGAGTACAAACACCATCGAACTTGTTTTTCGCAAGATAATGACGTCACCAGACGGAGCCATAGAGCGCCACCCGAAACATCTCGCCGCTAATAGTGGCAAAGCTTAAGCAGATCGCCACGAGAGGCGGCCGCCGAAAGTGAAAAGGTGAGAGCGGCAAAAAACGGATAAAGCGTAGACCGCATGGCGCGTTTTTCTGCACGCGAAAACGCGACGCGCTATGAACGCTCGCGCGGAAGCTGACGCGGGGGCACCCGCATGCGGACAAAGCCAAGCACCGCCGGCCGCGCGTTATCAGCGTTGCCAGATAACAGAATTCTCAACACGCGATGTAAATGTTGACGCAAATACTACAAAATGAGAATTAAATGAACAAATAAGTAAATAAAACGGGTTTGTGTGTCAAAAGAAATACCTTTTCAATTTTTATATGGAAAATAAAAATGCTTTTGAACACTTTGAAATGAGCTGAATACGAAACAGCGCACTGTGCAGGATCACGTGATAGTTCGACCTCCCCTCATTGGGCGAGAGCCGCTTCGACGCCTCGGCGCGCGCGTCTTGTTCTGGGTCGGCTAGAAACCAACGCTCCCGCGAAAACGCGCGCCCGCGCGCAGGAAATGACGTCAGTTTGACGCCGACGCGCCTGAATCGCGAGCAAAAACGCGCCATGCGGTTTGCGCTTAAGAGGAGAGTCATGTAACGGACGCCCCGCTGCGGCGAGACGCCAAAACACACTAAACTTTTGGTTTTCCCGTTTGCGAGGAATGGAACGCCACCCCTTCCCCGTTCCTCCCTTTCGGTTTCGTTTGTTTCGTTTGCGCTCAAAATTGTGCTGCAAACTGCGGGGCTGATTGATTACAGATTACACATATTGATACGCGGGAACAGCGGCGAAAGGTCAGTATCTCCTGCTTGGAGTTTTCGGCGGTCCATGCGCCATGAGGCACACCGACTGTATACTTTGATGACAAACGAGAGCAACTCGCGCTTCAACTGCTAGAGACAAAACAACGACCACGAGGCTGAGCATGCCGGGACGATAACCTCCGCCACAGGCCTGGGTGGCCGCAATCGCCATAGCCTCGACATCAGCAGCCAGTCGCATCGGTTTCTCCCTTGCGAACAAGTGTGTTCGGGTCCTGGCCGCTCAAAAGCTGTGCGCTCACTCTGCCAGATTCCCCGAGAAATCTTATGTGCCACCAGATCCTCGCGCTCTAAATCTGCGACCGGGCGCTCTATGGCTCCGTCGTCGAACTGCTAGCTTTGTGAGGATAGAGGAGGAGGCTATGCTCATGGTTGGGACATAACCATAAGCATAGCCAGGAAGGCCTATGCTCGTGGTTATGACAATAAAATTTGGTGAATGTTATGAAGAATTTTATTAAACTAAGCGCCCTCGTACAAGGAGGTGGTTTCTTGACACCATCGAAAATGAAGCAAAAAGAAAAGCGTGTACAGCAAAGAACACAGTAAATTTCGTATGTCTACCGTTGATGAATGGGTGCTAGATCTTAACCGCTAATAGCCTACAAAAATGTGGACTTAAATGTGGGCCCTATAGATGACACTGAATTTGTGAAAGGGTCTATTGACAGGCTATCGCAAGAAATTGAGGCCCTTAAGGGTGGCATTTATTTAGTTATTTATATGACTAAAGAACAAAAAACAGGCAACATATTTCTAAATGCCTCACGCAGAAACGCTTAAATGGCAACACTCCATTTATTTCGCATTGAACTTTCGCAGAGTTCACGTCGCCTTACAGTTTGACCACATCCTGCCATGGGACTGAAAGTAATGTCATTTTATATAAGTCGCATGTACAGTGCTAGTAATGTGTCTTATAGTAATCACCTTTTGACATCACTAATAAATTACATGTTCAACAGACGGATTTTAAAGAGAGACTAACACAAAAGAAGCATTTCTATGTAAAATCCTGCCCGGGACATCTTGTATGCAGTTGTAAATAAATTGATGAAGTGCTGTTGCGTTAATGCGAGTATTTTGCATGCTCAAGATACATCAGTGGCTAAACTCTAAGCGACAAGAATCTGCTGCAACACGGCAAGAACCTCCCTCGTCGAGTGAACACGGCAAAAACCGCCCTCACTCTCTTGATGTTCCGACAGTGAGAGGTAGGCTTACATCTGAGGAATATATTTGACAATTGCGATACAACTCGCTCACCTGGTTTTCTTCTTCTTTTTTTAACATGAACCAGGGAGTAATGTAAACACGAGTCTAGCCGGTACGATACTCATTCTGATCAAAACTCGCTGGTTTTGTGGTTTTGATCTGAATGTCCCTAACTAAGGATGGGTTGGGTGGGCAGAAGTTCATCACCAGACACCGGGCTGGATATTTTGGAAGTTCAATCGACCCGCGAGATGTATGCCGTTCCTGAGGTAAAGGAGGCAGTACGGGTCTCCAGCCTATTTGCACGATTACAAAACGAAACAGGGAAAATCCGACCTGCAGAGGCGGAAATAAACTTTTCGGAGTTAGTCTCGAAACGTGATTGCCAGGACTACTCTTTTCAACTTCGCTTTATTTTTGTCCACATTCGGTATCTAGCTAGACTGCATATTCTAAATGATGTCACACCCAATAGCTAAGAAGGCTAATTACGGTGCCACACACCTCGCTGAAATACCTCTTGACGACGCCAACTGCGCACTATGCATACAGGCACCGCACAGTGAACTATGCAAGTATTCAAAATGGCGGCATGTATATGGATGAATTTGAGCGCCATGGACCGGTTCCGAAACAAAGCTTGGGACTTTCGGCATGGTGTCCGAGATTTTTTGCGCATTTTTCTCTGGCCTGTCCAAACGCTTGACTGCCACGCAGAACAAGCGAGCCGAGCCAGTTCTCTAGCTCTCCGCATGCGGCACTTAGAACCAAACCAGAAACGGAAACAGAATCGCCTCAAAACAAGCTGTCAGGTGTGAGCCCGCGGCATGTAGTTTCGATGGTCATTTTCTTTTCATCAGAATAGTGACAGGTAAATCGATCTCTGTTGATTCGTAGTTTTCATTCGCTACTCTGGTCTTTGCTCTGTTTTGCTGGATGATACCTCAAATTCCCGATTTAGGGCGAATATGTATTTGTCATCCGCAAATACTGTCTGGGCACGCGGAACAGGCGTAGAGTATTTTTGTCGCTATGCGTAAGAACAAATTTCTGAACTTCACTTATGTGCACGGACATTTGTTCTATACCTTTCTCGCTTTGAAAAGATAAACCTTCAAATTTTGATGAACTTCTTCCCTGCCAAAGGTTTGTGTGCCGCGGCGAGAGACTGGAAGCAAATTTATAATGTTGTGGGTATGTTTATGCAGCCGGAAGTTAGTCTGCCTCAACTGGCGACTTGCCTTTAAGCTATAGATGAGCAATTTAGCCAGTGACGTACAACTGCTACCCTGGGGTCTTTAACGTGTACAACACACTACTGATACACAACATCGCGCCGGTACGATGCTCATCCAGAGCGAAACGGTCAGGGGTGGGGATTAAGCCCAGGATCCCTAGGTTCTGCAGCAGAGCTTTCGCTCCGTGCTCCGAGCACCTTATGATGTACCGCAGGAAAGGCTGCAAGCGCGAGCTCCTTGCTCTAGGGCACATCTCGGCGGCACAAGCTCTCCTGCGTTAAGAGTAGCTCCCACCGCTATGAGCTCGCGTTTCTAGCCTTGTCTGCGGTACAACATAAGGTAAAACGGAGTATAGCCCACTCGGCCACCGCCCCCCCCCCCTTTCCCTCCCTTTCGCGCTGCTCCTAAGTTCCGTAGACCGACGATAATGGTAATTCTGATCATTAGCGGCTATTTTTTTATTGTTTAATTTGGTTGCGAGCGCCACCATGCGCCCGCAGCAACAGTAGCCAGCGTGCGAAAAATCTCGCAGACCATGGTTTCGGCCACGACCAACTCTATACTTACGACCACTCCATCTGGAAACACTCCAACACGCACCTCCCGAGGGCCGAGTTTCAGCGGCGCCTCCTGGTGGGGCCTGGAACTCGGTATTTTTTTTCGTATTTTTCGTTCATATATTTTATCGTTCATATATTTTATTAAGATCATTATTTACCGCGGTTATCCTGCTCGTCGCCAGCCTTTGCAATAGCGTTCTGGGTGTTTTTGCGTTCTCCGCTCCCCCTGGGAGCGAGTTTGCGAACCGGTTTGCAGACAGACTCAGGCCGATGTAGAATGTAGGGGCTTTGAGCAAGGAACACGAAATTTTGCTCTCTCGGTATTTTTTTACGTTTGAAACCTATGTACTCGTATCCTGACCTGGAAGTTTTGATCCGGCAAGTGGAATTGGGCTTGTCTCTCACCACCAAACGCCTCTGCATGTAAGGAGCTATGTCTTCATCTGAGAAAGTAGCGAACATCGATGACCGTTCATCTTCTGACATCACTCCTGGGCAACGCCCGCCGGTAAACCCCATGGAAGACAGCCCTGCTGCCACTCCAAACGCCTCACCTGAATTTTCTAACTTGGAGCATTCCGACATGGAGCAGGACAACGACTCTGGAGGACAATGGTGCATCTCTGGAAATCGGAAACGTGTTCGAAGTGATGACTCACTCTCCGATTCTGGCACAACACGTGTGTCAAACAACGTCTCCAACAGCCTCACCGTCGTATATGCCCCGACCGACTCAGAGAAGAAACTAACTTCTCTTAGCAGTCTCAAGGTCACACAGGCTCTCGAGAAGATAAGTCCGGAATGCATTCTTCAAGTTCGCTACAATCAACGACTCAACCTTATTGCAGTTGACGTCCGAAACGGACATGCAGCACAAGTGCTGATGAACAACACATTACTATGCGGTATCCAAGTTCGACCTTACTCTCCGCTGTCAGGCAAAACAAGCATCGGAGTAATTCACGACGTTGATGCGGATGTCACCGATGAAGAACTGGCACAACACCTACGATCAGAAGCCAAGATTGCCAATGTGCGACGACTTGGAAAATCTCGAGTCGTTAAAGTTGTCTTCAGCGGCAGCCACCTTCCGAGCCATGTCTTACTAGGACGCGTGCGACACTCTGTTGTCCCATTCAAAGAGAAGCCCATACAATGCCACAACTGCGGCGGTTTCGGACACAAAAAATCGCCTGCAAGCGCGCCCAAGCTTGCAATCGATGTGCCGAGAACCACGTTCCGACACCTGAGGGATGCACGTCCAGCTCAGTGAAATGCATTAATTGCAGCGGCAATCATGAGGCTACATCGCGCATATGCCCGAAGTGGAAGGAAGCACAGTCTGTAGCTACATATTCAAAAATGAATACCGTAGGGTTTCGTGAAGCAAGATCCGCCATCTTCCGTCAAAAAACGGCCAGGGACACCGCCGAGGGCACCCGAAGACCAGAGTCAAAGTCAGAAGAAACTGGTAAGGACACTTATGCTTCAGCGCTCAAAAGAACTGGCCAAAATGTTAAAGAAAAAATGAACACCAATCCCACAATCAGTCAGATCTTGGCGCAAGGTTCGTCAGAAAAATCTATACATCAACCATCACCCAACGCGGGAACTTTGAAACACCCCTGTACCAAGAAAGACCAAGTTGTAAAAGAAGACACAGCTAGTAACCAAGTGCCACTGGAAAATGAAGCTCCTGGATGGATATCAATCATAAAGGCAGGTGCTAGCATAGCACTTGCCGTTTTGGCGAAAATTGAAGCTTCCTGGGCGGGTGCCCTTTCATCCATTATCCAGACAATGCTTCCCCTTCTAGGAGGTTGTCAGTAGGATCACTCAACGAAAGTGCGCATCGTTACCAACGAAAAGAAGCCTCTAAGTGTAGAACTTCAAGCGAACTCCAACACTGCGGCACAGCACGGCACAGGCGTAGTCCATTGTTTCCTTCGCTGCTTCAATGGAATGTAAACGGACTGCGCACTCGACTTGCTGGACTGCGGCAATCACTCACCGATAAGAAAATTGATGTCTTGGCCCTTCAGGAAACGAATGTCTTGCCCGGAGAGATACGCTTATCACCTTACGTGTTATATCATAGCGCGGCTATAAACACCAATGGAAGATCACGAGTCTCCATACTTGTGCGAGATAAAGTACATCACTCTGAGCTTGACCTTTCGGACCTCTGTTCACCATCTGAAGAGTATGTTGGAGTGACGATCAGAATGGGAAAGAATGAAACGACAATTGTATCAGCGTACGTCACGCCACAAGGCCCCTGGGACACAAAACCACTTGAAGAAATAAGTAAAAGAAGCCGAGGTAACTTAATTATCTGTGGAGACTTCAATGCTCACAATGAAATATGGGGTGGCACTCGCACGGATGCAAGAGGACGTCAGATAGAGACAACGGCAGCAGCGTTGAATCTCCGAGCTCTCAACGACGGATCGGCTACATTCTGCCGACGGCTCACAAAGGCGAGCACCCTGGACATAACGCTGGTCTCGGCAGAAATCGACGCTCTCTGGACTGTGGAGCCAGACACGGCCGGAAGTGACCATTTTCCAATCAACGTGATACACCCCAAAACGGCTCCGAAGACCATCAAGGAGTGCAAGGTGGTCAACTGGGACCTTTTTCGTCAATACTTCACTTCCGCCGCAGATAGTAAAAGCTATAAAGACATCACTACTTGCATTGCGGAGTGTTTGCAACGCGCAACCCGCATTGTTAAGATTCCAGCGACACGTCCAACACCTGACCTTGAGTGGCTTAATCTACGAGCCGCTCGAAGACAAGCCCAACGAAGGGCACTGCATACGGACGCCTTATGGGATTGGGCACGATACAACCGCATAGATGCTTGCTTCCGTCGCCACACCAAAAAGCTGCAAAAGTGGCAGTGGAGTAGTGACTGTGCATCGCTGAGCGGCCCTGGGGGAGGAAGACGGGCGTGGGGGCTCGTTCGAGCTCTTAAAGGGGCCAAAATTCCGCGACATCCCATTACAACACTTGCAATCAAGACTGGTCAAACCTTGATTGAAGTGGCGGAGCATCTGGCGGACGAATTTGCACGGTCCTCTACTACACAGCCTGTACACCCGCAAACATTGAATGCCCCACAGTCCACTAGTGTCCCTCCAGACAGCGAGAGCACATTGGCCAGCTACACCGACTTCACTTTGGCAGAGCTTACGCACGCACTTAATTACACTAGAAGGAAGAGCGCTCCAGGTCCTGACGGTATAACATATCAGTCTCTCCGAAATATAGACCCAGATTACCACCCCGACATTCTTGAGAAACTCAACGCTATCTGGAAAGATGGGACACTTCCAAATACATGGAAAGAGTCAATAATCATCCCAATACCTAAACAAGGAAAACCATTGGACGAAATCTCGTCCTACAGGCCTGTCTCGTTAACAAGCTGCCTTGGAAAACTCCTAGAACGCATGGTTCTCCGGCGCCTCACGTGGCTTTTAGATCGAGCAAATGCTTTCCCACCTTCGTTGGCGGGCTTTCGAGCAAGGAGGTGCACAGCCGATGCGATAGGAGACCTCGTGTCGACCCTAGAAGAAGCCAAATCCACTGGCCAAATGGTACACTGTGTCTTTCTAGATATTAGTCGTGCGTTCGACACCCTGCCTCATTCTATCATCATACAGCGACTCAAGTACTTTGGTATATGTGGCCGAATCCTCACATTCATAGAGTCGTTCCTCACTGGGCGGAGCTTCACTGTCAAGATTCCTGGTGCAACTAGCACTTCACGCCCAATTACCAAAGGTGTTCCCCAAGGCAGCGTACTCAGCCCCTTACTCTTCAACGTGGTGATGGCATCACTTCCTCACTGCCTTCCGACCAATAACGAGACCCTCCATGTCGGCATGGCAATATACGCCGACGACGTTGCTATGTGGTGCGAGGGTCCCTCCGAAAGTGCCGTAGCTATCCGAAATCGACTTCAAGTAGCCCTAGATGCTACGGCTCTGATGATTTCAAAACTCGGCCTCTCACTATCAGTGCAAAAAACTGCATCACTCCTTTACCGACCAGTAGGCCGAGCACCCGAGCACGCACTGCGGCTAATGATTGCTGGAACTCCTGTTAAGAGAGTTAGTAGCCATATCTATCTTGGGGTGGAGGTGGATGACCGCGTGACCTGGAGACCTGAGGTTCGGAGGACTTTGGAGCGATGTCGTGAGCTACTACGAGTCATACGACATCTCGGAGGTCCTTCGTGGGGAGCGCCACAACGTACACTCCTACAACTCTACAAAGGTCTTATAATGTCAAGGCTCTTGTACTCCCTGCCACTTCTAAACATCGGAAGGGCCCAGATTCGGGACATTGAAACCTTTCACAGGAAGGCGCTGCGTTGCTGCCTCGGACTTCCATCATCTTCAGCGAACACCCCGACCCTAGTTGCGGCAGAAGAGTGGCCTCTCTCGTTAAGACTTGAGGAGAGAGCAATGCGTCACATCGCTCGCATTAACAGTGTTCCCGTGGTGGACAATATTAATTCCCACCTGTTGGCCCGTACAAATTCTCACCTCGGACAGCTAGCATTCAATTTTCAGCACGAGATTGGAGCACCAGGGGAATATATATATCCTCCTCCCCCACACTCAAAGAGAGCGCCCCTGTTGATACAGGAAACACTACCAATTTTCCAACGTAAGGCGAATGTCCCCACGTTAGTCGCCCGATCGATCACGTTCGAACGCCTGGAGGAAGCTTACGGCGATTGGATCCACGTATATACGGACGCTTCTGTCAATGCGGTCAAGAAAACAGCAACTGTTGCTATTACTATTCCCGAAATAGACTTCGAAGTGTCTGGCAGGCTTAACTTCGAGACATCATCGACTACTGCAGAACTTGTTGCTATCTGGGCAGCGCTCGAGTCCATCAAAAACATCACCCCGCCAACCAAGGCTGTGGTACTCACGGACTCTAGAGGCGCACTACAACAACTCAAACGTCTCGAGAGGGCCACCCCTCTCTTAAATAGAGTAGTATTAACAGCTGCAACGGTGGAAGACCTTGGCTGGAGTTTGGCGCTGCAGTGGATTCCATCCCATGTTGGTATTCCCGGCAACGAGAGAGCAGACCAGCTTGCTGCGCGGGCTCATAACGACGGTGACCCTACATTCCTTTTAGATCGCTTTAATGAGGCACACAGACTTATACGGGATACCATCCGCAAAAAACATCCCCACACAGGGGTAGCGACAGGAAGACCACCTCCAAGCATCCCACGCAAACTCCCACGTTCAGAGGCATCACTCCTTCACAGACTTCGAACCGGCTGCCCGCATACCGCAAAGCGTCTCCATATGTACCGCCGCAAGACAGATCCCGGATGCCCAACTTGTGGTGATCCTGAAGACACAACCCATGCACTACTTTTGTGTCCAACCCATGAGGACCTCCGAAAAGTGCTACTGCGATCCTACGCTGCAGTTGGACTTCCACACTCGACTGCCCAAGACCTTTTGAACCCCAGTGGACCGCGGGGAATTGTCGAAAAGGCCTTTCGTGCTCTCCTCCAATATCTCCGGGACAGTGAGCTCTCGGATCGACTCTGATGTTCGCTGACACAAAACACAACTCACACGACGGATCTACAACAAGTATTCAACATCTAAATTCACGTATGCGAGTGAATAGGTAGCACGGCAAGTTAGCAACATCCTGATATAGTGCGGAGCCGAGATGGGGACCTCCGCGGTACATTGACGGACTTTGCCATCTCAGATCGGCACTGCGATAACAGCGGATGCTATCTTCCTGCTCGCTTCGGACTCATTTTCTCACAAGCCCAATTCTAAACAAGCCCGTTGGCTTTTGGACTACAATGCATCGGATGCTCAAACTTGTACATAACCATTTCCTCTTCCTCTTTCCTTTATTTACCCATCTCCCAAAAAGCCAGGTAGCGACTTGCCCCTGACTGGAGGCCCACATATCTCCTGGCTCCCCCTTTTCTCTTCACCCCAAAATAAACAAACAAACAAACAATAGAATGTAGGAAATGCAAAATTGCCGCTTTAGTTTTATTTATTTTTTCATTAGCTTTGATTTGAGCTCTATAAAATAGACACCTTTTTTTTTTTGCAAAACGACGTTCGCGTGCCCAGTTTCAGGTGTACGTTTGGAATTCGAATTTTGGGAGGCGTGCCAAATGTGCTGATCCTTACGGCCGCACCGCCTCACCCTGTACTTTCGATAATTTCGAACGTGGCTGAAACTTCGAATCGAGTCGGAAATCAGAGCTTGTTCGACGTTATGTAGGCCACCATAATCTACGTCTTGACTGGCTCGTATCTCGCGCCGCCCGTTGGCCGCTTCCGGCAGCGGCGGACTCAGGCGAAGATCTAGCTCGAGATCGGCGGCGAACAGCCCGTGGTCCGAGCCCACCCCGAGCGCCCGACCTGCATGCGGAGCTGCGAGCATACAACTCGTTCGTTCCGGAAAAATTCTGCGCCATCTATGAGGAAAAGGCTACAAATAAATCGCGGGTGAATCCTTTTTAAAGGGATGCTGAAGCGAAATTTTGATTTCAGAAAACAACGCAGAAGCGCTAGGCGGGACTCTACAAACCCGAAAGCGTCACTCATAAAGCGATATCTCCAAGGGATGGTCGTATTTTTGTGAAAGAAGAGCGCGCTTGAACTCGGCCAAAAAGGCCCGTGACGTCGCGATTCTCGTTTCCTCCTCTTCTCGCTTTGACTCCGCGAGGACGCGAAGAAGGAAAGAGGCAAGGCTGTTTTCTCTCCTCCTTAACTATTCTGCAGGAAACGCGACGTCGCGATTCTCACTCAATCGCATCCTTATTTTACAAAAATACGGCCATTCTTTTGAGATATCGCTTTAGGAGTGATGTTTAGGGGTTTTTGGCGCCCCGCTGAACACTTCCACTACCTTATTTTGTGAAATCCAAATTTCGGTTCAGTAACGGGAACGACAGAATACTTGCTGTCTAGTTTTATTAAAAATGCCACCCCCTTGGCGCGGTCGTGTCATTTCAATTGTTGTCACATCTGGTGAGGACACAAAGGAGTTAAATAAACGATCCCCCCGCCTCGCCCCGACTCCCCCACCCCGTCTTACGTTGGCCCTCAACCTTCTAGATGTGTTCCATCTGACCCCCGCTTAAATGAGTTTGAGAGAAACTGCTCTAGAGGCAGTCGTTCCTTCGTTCGAGTTTTTTTCGTTCGGGCTGTACATCCATGTTATTGACCCTGTGCTTGATGACTTCACAACATGGCGCTGTGCTACAAACAAACCGTTGCTAAGACAGTTGTCATGGACAAATGCAGGGGGCTTGACACGAGGTTAAAAGTTGTCTCATAAAAAATAAATTTTTGTAAGCATTAGTGTCTTATCGAATCATAAAGACTGTTTCTATCCTTTCGGTGCCATATAGCAATGATAAAAGCCCGTAATCAAGTTTTACAACCGGTTTGGCCTTGCTAGCAGACGACAGGATGGCTTCGCGGGTCCAGCTGAGCCTTCTGATGGAGCAAGCGACTGCGTCGAATTAAGTCGGTGACGAGCGACGGGACCTCTATTCTCGGGGTCAACTTTCTGTGGGATTTCGAAGCGAAGAGTGCTTGTGCACAACTCTTATCGACGCTCGAGGTGCGCGAGTTTGCGAACGCCTGCGAGAGGCCTCCGCAATATCAGAGAAGGGTGAAAACACTGTCGAGTGGAATCACATAATGATGATAAATCACGACGTCGACGTGAAGTGTATCTACGCCGAAGTGTAGGTTAGCACGCGTTTTCAGAAGTTCTGAAAGGCAGAAGTTGCTTCTGTGCAGATTTGTGTGATCAAACGAGATGTCCGTAAAAGATATAAATTTACCAGGTCTTTTATTCAACTCTTTCGCTATTTGGGGACTTGCTAAAAAAGGAAGAATCAGCAGGATTTTCTCACTGTAATGGTCAATACTTCAGCTTGGGCGAGTTGGTTAATCATGCTAATACTTCACAGCGCACAAAGAACAACACACCATCAAAACAGATCCACACAAAGAAACAACACTCACGCAGCGCTGACTGTCAACTCTGGTATATATTAAACATCATCTTCGTTATCTTTTACTTTTACGCACTGTGATGGTTACAAGACAAAACATTTGCGAGCCTGGAAACGAAATGGTGTCTCAATCCAATCATGTTTGTCAAAATAATGGCTTTTTCATTACAATTAACATCAACTGGAAAATCGAAAAGACAGTTACGCTGCTTTGATATCATTCACTAAACAGATTATTATAATGCAATTAAATGGAAAGGTAAGGAGCAAGCGAGCTTTACAAGAACTACGAAATTAATCCCTCGAGAAGGGGAAGAAGAGAGACAAAGGACAAACACAAACCTCCAAACAGAGCTATAGGTGACTGGTGCGCGGCAGAAAAAAATCCGCCTGGCCCGGGTATCGAACCCGGGACCTCTCCATTACAAGTGAAGCGCTCTACCAACTGAGCTAACCAGGTTTGTTTTTTTTTCATTGCATGGAAAGGTGACAGGACAAACGGCAAGCATACAGTTCGACAAAGTTATCACTTATAAGAATAACAATACAAGCAATTAAACGGTTCTTGATCACATCAAAGTATTGTTATCGGTTTACGCTCGGGAAACGAAGAAAGGATTCAAAATAAATGACATAGCTAAAAATCAGGAAGATGGAGACATCGATCAATGAGAGCATACCAGTCTGGGCGTTCCTTAAGATGATCCAACACATTTCTCACGTGAGATACAGTTTCTATAAAATTTGATTTTGTAGTCCGGGGTGGATCGGCATTTCTGTCGATCATTCTCGTCTTCCAGAGACTATGCAAACCCATCAGCGTGAACAAATCATAAGGAAAACTATCGTTGGGTTTTAAAGGTAAAAACCGGATTGTGTAGGCGTTGACGTCCAAATCCTTTTTCAGTGTTCTCTGTAGGACGTCCCAGAAGAGGTAGGCGTCAGTGCAGAAAATAAAACAATGTTCTATAGTTTCTGGTTGGTTACAAAGACGGCAATTCACTGACCATGGTACAAAAATTCCTCGTTCGCGAAGCCAGGGTTTCACAGGCAACGTTGAAGTGTGAAGTTTAAAGAAAAATGACTTTGCGTTAGGTGAGACACGCAATTTTCGGACACGCGTAAGAACATCTTGTCCTGGTCCATGGTTGAATATGCTTCGATACAAAGGTACAGGAAAAGTTATGTCAAGAAGATCGGCATATAATGCTTTGCGTGAAATTGTAAATAAATATTCCAAAGAAAAACGGGTTCTTAGAAACTCTATTGCGTTTACTACTTCTCTGAGGAATCCCAAGGGACGTGATGTGCCCGCCGATACCGATGAAACCACCAAATAAGGTAAAGCATCTGAGAGTTCTGCCTGTAGGTAAGTACGAAGGAAATGATGTGATGTTGTTCTAAAGAATAGAAAACGAGTTATTACTTGTTTTAAAAAGATATGTAATAGTCCGAGACCACCGACATCAACAGGGCGAAAAAGATTGTCTCGTCGCATAGGTTCCCAGGTGGAGTTCCACACGAAAGTAGCAAAAACCCTGTGAAACTTTTGAATGTGGGTTCTGGCACAGCAAATAACCTGAAGGATATACCAAAGTTTCGCTGCAAGAAAAATATTACACGCTTTTGCTCGCCCAAAAACGGACCACTGATTTGTTTTCATAATGTTAGCTTGACTTTTGATTTTTGCCACTCGTTCTGTCCAGTAGTGGCCATTGTTCCGAATACAATTGAGGGGCACTCCTAAGTACTGGGGAGCGACGCGAGTCCACGATATGCCAGCATATTCTGAGGGTGTTGTGGCCCATTGCCCGCACCAGAAGCCAACGCATTTCGTCTTATTAATAAGAGCACCGGTAGCATCACAGAAGTTTTGAGTTAAAGTGAAGACATTATCTATGCTTCGCTTATCAGCACAAAAAAGGCAATATCATCGGCGTATGCTAACACCTTAACCTCTGTGGAGTAGAAATGATAACCTTCCACGGTAGGGTTTCTGAGCACGCTTAAGCACAAGGGTTCCAGATATAGAGAAAATAAAAGAGGGGATAAGGGGCATCCTTGTTTGACCGATGATTCTAGTCGAATTGGACTTGAAAGCGAACCATTGATTATAAGCCTCGTGGCACAGTTGCGGTAACACATCTCAATACCTTTCAAGATTGTGGATCCTGGGTTTACGTGACGAAGAATATCGAAGAGGAAAGCGTGGGACACCCGGTCGAATGCCTTCGCCAAGTCTACTTGCACCATGGCAACTTGTCCAGCATGCAGAACGCAGGTTTCTATTACTGCACGTGCCACGTGTATGTTGGTTTGTATGCATCGCCTCTTAATTCCGCAGGTCTGGTGGTCACCAACAAGACTGGACGTAACAAACTGAAGTCTTTTTGTCAGAATTTTAGCGAAAATCTTATAGTCCACATTGCATAAAGTAATTGGCCGGTAGCTTTCAGCGTGAATGAGTTTATCGGGATCTTTACTTTTTGGAATCAAGACCGTGTGGCTGTTATAAAATGTAGGCGGCAAGGCTCCCACTTCATAAGCCTCCAAGAAGACCTCGAGTAGAAAAGGGCACAGCTGCTCTTTGTACTTCTTGTAAAATTCGGATGGGAGTCCATCAGGTCCTGGTGTTTTAGAGTATGGTAGATGATCTACCGCCCATCGAACCTCTTCTAGCGTTATTGGTCCGCTAAGCAGGTCGCGTTGAAGCTGGTCAACCTGGGGCATCAAAGAAACCAAGGGCTTTGCTAATTGATTGTCTACGGATTGTTTGTGCCCAAAGAGGTTTTGGTAATGAAACTCAAACGTTTTCATAATGTCGTCTTCGTCTGTTGAGAGCGTCCCATTACAATTTAAAAGTTTAATTTTCTTTGAAAGTCCATTTCGCATCTCGTCGTCGATTGCGCGACGCGAAGGTGTCTCAGAGGCAGCGGCGTAGACTTCCCATTTTCCCGGGGGGGGGGGGGGGGGGCAGGGCAGGCTGAGAAGTTTTTCGGGGGGAGGGAGGGGTGCTTTTCCGCGCAATTTTTTTTACACCGGCAATTATCAGTAGTTTTTTTTAGGGGGTACATTTTACAGCTTATGTATATCGCCATGTGTACCTCGCTGTGTGCGTTATTTTGTTTACATGCCACTACTAGAAGCTCATTACATGGCACGTAAACAGCGTCTCGGTAAGAATCATGGCCCGGGAGGGAGGGTGGCTCTGCCTCCCCCCCCCCCCCTTTTGGATCTCATGGGGGCACGAGCCCCGATGCCCCCCCGTAGTCTACGCCTATGCTCAGATGATAGAAATCGTTTGCACCTTGTAGGAGCCACTGGCTCCCCTCCCCGAGAAGGCATACGCCGCTGACGTTCCGGCTGGAGTTGTCTGGCTTCGAGCCTGGTCGCTCCGTATCGTGTTGGAGAGACTAGCGTCACCATGCTGCCTCTCTCTCGCACTCCTCCGCACGTCTCCCGTTTTTGGAGACGACCGCGATCCCGCGGGAGTGCAGAGTCGGGCCTGCCACTCCGAGTGGGCGGCCGTGTGGTCGGGGAGTCCTGGATTGGACTCCGGGCAACGGGTAGAGGTCGCGGCGCGAGCTCGTCCGACCGGCGATGACTCCACGCTAGTGATTCCCCTGGCTCTGATAGTCGGCGTCCCCACTACCTGTGGACGTTCGTCTGCCGAGAGCCCTGGCCCCGAACTCCTGTGATGACGGGTAGCGGCGTGAGCTCGTCCGACCGGCGATGAATCCGCTCGCAATTACCCCTTTGGCTCTCGGGTCGGCGGGCGCTGCGGGCACACTGTGTCCACGGCTCGCTTGACCGCAGTGTCTTGTTGGGGGCCCCTGGTACTCAATAAACGCTGTTGGATACCGGGATCATCGTTGTTGGCATGGTGTTGGCCGAGCCCGGCGCGGCGACCGCCCTCGCTGGTCGCCGTCGGCCGCGCGGTGGGACGGACATCGGATTGCCCTTTGAGCACCGGACCCCAGACGTAAAGGTACGTAATCTACCCTTTGATTCCCACAACCTTGACCGTACTAGTGCACCATGGTAACGGGTTTGTTCATAACGCTGTATCTGACATTTAACGCGTGTAATTTCTTCCTGAAACAAGCCGGGTGTTTCACACTCCAGCTCATGAAGAATGTGTAAATTTTTTAAAAGGGCAGATTCTCCATTCTTTGCATGAAACGATGCAATGCACGCTCATTCAATTGCTTCGTTTTTAACCTCCTGCTTGAAAGAGTCCCATTGAGCAAAAATGCCAAATTTATGATTTGCTGTTGCTTTGTTGAAACATTCGCGCACACGCTCTTCGAAATCTGTGTTCTCTAAAAGTCTCGTGTTAAATTTCCCCAAAGCCCATTTTGGTTTTGCCTTACGTTGCGCGTCTGTTCCGATACGGACGCTTACAAGGCAATGATCTGAAAACGAAACTGGTTTCACGTCATAGCAGTCACATGTGAAAAAAGTGAACTTCAAACGTAAATACGATCAAGCCTGGCATTACATGAAGCTTGGAGGTGGGTGTATCGGAAAGTAGTACTTTGAGAAGCTCCAACATCAAATAGGTGATATTCATATGTGAGAGTGCTGAGAGTGTCAGCACTTCTGTCAGGTCGAGAAGGGGGATCAATCGTTTATATTACACACACAATTAAAGTCGCCGAACAATATAATTTGTTTGTCGGTATCTAAGCATGGGGCAAGGTTTTCAAAGAAAGAGCATCGCTGTCGAACGTCGTCATGAGCATAAATACAAATTAATCGCCAGTATGTGCCATGTAACGAGAAATCGCAACATATCAACCTTCCGTCATCATCGACGGCGTGTGAGAGTGACGTATATCCTAGACCTATACTTCGTTTCAGCTTGGGTCCAGACGCAGCTGATGCTACAAGCGCGAGCATGTGGCCCTGAACAGTGCTTGCACTACACGAGCGCGCGTGCTTGGCAGGGACGCTGAAAGCCCGGAGCTCGCGCTTGTAGCATCGGCTGTGTCTGGACCCAAGCTGAAACGAAGTATTAGCGGCGAGATGTTTGGGTGGCGCCCTCCTATGGTTCCCCCTTGTGACGTCATTACCTTGCGAACAACAAGTTCGACGGTGTTTGTAATTAGCATGGTGGAAGGTTGAAATCATTGCGCTCTCAAAGAAACACTGCCAACACCGTCAGAATTAAAGTTCTTTCATTCCTCTTATTTCCGTCGATGATAAATCCTTTTCTGACGTCATAGTCAGCGTTCGGCCAATCGTGGAAGGTCGACCACAGTGACGCTTTCGGTCGCGCACCGTCGCCAATAGCCTCTTCCTTAAAAACAAAAGGCACCCTCCCGACAACCCATCAGCATGACTAACACATACCTCATAATTTGAGAGGGAAGGGTGCAGTGCACGAGCCGTGTCCTCATCAGACGATATTTTTGTCTCCTGGACGGCAACAAAATCGATCTGTTCTTTGGAGAAGAGCCTATACAATTGCGATTGTCGTGCACGTGAACACAGTCCTCTGGCGTTCATGGTAGCGAAGCTGAGCAGAGGAAATGCCAGAGAGATGTTAGTTAGGGGGCAGTGCATCGCCGTCTTTCACCACGTGGTCAGGCTATTGGGTCTTGCTGTGTGGGTGTTCCCGCACCGTGGTCGGCTTGCGTTTAACGTCACCTTTTTCGTCGTTCTTGTCTTCTGAGTCACCTGCTATAGATGACTGGGACGTAGTCGTTGTTGAAGGCGCGGGTCGCTTGACGGGTACTCCGCTGTACGGGGTGGGACGTTCTTCGTCGAGGTAGCAGCTGTTGGAGAGAAAGCTCCGGAGTCGTGTTTAAGGGAGGAAATTCGCTATTTGGCCAATCTTCCTTTGTTGCCTTGATTGTGTTTCCTTGTGTTACCGGGCCTGGCTTTGCGTTAGGTGTCGCCTTCTCAGGGCTGACGGACTGTGACTGTGTTGTCCAAATTACCAGCTCAGTTTTCGCTGTCGAGGAAGTGAGAGCGATCACCTCTCCTGTTGTGTCGACAACATCGCTGATGTCCATGAGGTGTTCCTGGACAATGTCGTCAGTCGGGCTTCTTGATTGGCTATAGCTTGTCTTCGTAGGTCATCACACACTCACTCGTAGCATGGCCATAACGGCGGCACTCCCCAAATCATGGGGTTCTACACTCACGACGGATGTGACCTATGCGATTACATCGAAGGCATAGTGGGGGACGGCCCGGCACGAGCACCAAGCTTCGGCAGCCAAAGACTGTGAGCTGGGGTGGAAGTTGGCTTGCGTTCATCCCTTCCCGAAGCGTCAAGGTCACTTCTTTGTTGAGTGTCTCCATCTGTTCCATTCCGGCGCATCTCCACTTTTCCTTTACGATGGAACGAACTGCACTGAATGGTGCCAGCGCTTCCTCGATACGTTCACATTCCATATGGACGGGAAGCCATAATAGCTTCAGTTTTACGTCTCTGGTGTCCGGGTCGATAATCAGGCACCTGCGTCCCTTTACGCGTAGTTCAGCTTTGTTGACAAGTTTCGCCTTCGCGTGCGCACTTGCGGAAGTCACCATCCATACGTGTCTCATCTGGAATTGGCCTATCCCGATGATTTCTTGGCTATCGACCACGTCTCGTAAGGCGTCTCGGAAGTCCGGTGCTCTATACGGCCTCGCTGCCAGATATCCGTGCAGAAATACCGAATTGAGGTTCAAATTACCTGTAGGTAGACGGGGTAGGACGGTCCGGTACTCTTCAGTCGTCATTTCAGTGATACTGGCCGAAGCCTCAGCAGTTCCTCGGCCTGTGGCCGGTGTATTTTCACTGGAGAGCATCGAAACGCGACCGCTTCGAACGGCGTCTTCTTCTTTCTTCTGAGCTAACCAGGGGTTAGACGTCAGTAGAGCAAACGGGTTTTATCAGCTGCCACCAGTCTTAAACCAACAAGAGTGAAGCTTGCAATTTAAGGTTATGATTATAATGCAATTAAATGCAAAGGTGCAAGCGAGCTGAACAAGAATGTCGAGCTGGACAAGAATGACATTCGTGTCCAGCTCGTTTGCACCTTTGCATTTAATTGCATAATAATCATGACCTTAAATTGCAAGCTTCACTCTTGTTGGTGTAAGACGGGTGGCAGCTGATAAAACCCGTTTGCTCTACTGATGTCTGATCCCTGGTTAGCTCAGTTGGTAGAGCGCTCCACTGTGTAATGGAGGGGTCCCGGGTTTAATACCAGGACAAGGCGGATTTTTTCTGCCGTGCACCAGTCACCTAGCTGTGTTTAGAGATTTGTGTTTGTCCTTTGTCCCTCTGGTTCCCCTTCTATACTTCGTCTCACCTTAGCATGGACTAACCGCGAATGCTGTGCTAGCGCGAGCGGCTGGCCTTGACTGCCTTGACTGGAGCACTCGCTGCACGAGCGCTCGTTCAGCCGCTGAGGCTTCATTCGAAGCAACTAGCTCGCACTTTTAGCACGCGCGGTTAACAAAAGTCCATACTAAGGTGAGACGAAGTATATAGAGATTATTTTCGTCACTAAACAGATGCTTCTCTCGCCGTATTTTCGCAAATCTCCATACGTGTAATGATTTTCGTCAATATCCTGTATCGCACCCAAATATAATTCCTTTCTTTTTATAACCCTGACGAGTTTTCTTAGACATGTTATTTTCCCAAAAATTACAAGATCAAAATCGTATCATCATGCAAACGATTCAAACAGTTGCAGGCGACATACTTCAGTCATTCCGCCTGCATTCATGGATCTGCTGTAGGCATCTCGAGACGTCTGGAGGACTTGAAGTAACCGTCGCAAATATTTTAGAAACAACCGATTCTCGGCAAACGTCTGTCGTGAGAAGTTTAGTCTTCATATCTCTTTTTTTCTTTTTTTTTGCCGTTTACATCCCACGTTTGGTTTTGGGACAGTCGTTTTTTCGGAGCAAAATTCAATCTCATGTATTTGGCTATAGCAACGCCCTCAGCAACGATATGTTTGTAGCAATGACGTCACACTTACGGAGTCAATTAGCCCAGTCTGCCGAGGCACAACAAGATTCTACGAAAGCATCATCTTTTTTTCAAGATGGACATAACCATATAACAGGACGACTGCCAGTCCAACTGCTTAATTGTTGTATTTAATATCCGTGTGCTACAGCCCCCATCAGGGTCTGAGTTGATTCGTTTAGAGGTAGATCGTTGGACAGGGAAGGAGGTAGAGTGCATGGATGGAAAAGCGGTCAGCATCAGCACCCAACTGAGTACTGCTGACCGCTGTCAATACGAGATGATACCAGCACATGCGGAGAAGCGGCAAAAGGCGCACGGTCCTTGGCAGAATTTGATCAGATTTGATGAATGCGCTTCCGTCTTGGTTGACTGGATTGAAGCGAAGCAGACAATGAGCACAGCATCGAACTTGTCGTCCGCAAGTGATGATAAGTGGCGTCACGGCACGCAACCCCTTTCCTTCCCGACGAAAGGCTTTTTGATAAAAGTCAAAAGTTGCGGGCACGCTCACCCCCCGCCCCCTTTCCCCCACCCCTTTTTTATCTAAGAAATAAAACATTTTCTCATTCATTGGTCACGAAAGCGAATCCAAATGTTCGTCGACAGATTGATTGTTGACTAGCGCATAGTCTGAGGGGACGCAGTGCTGGTATCGAATCCATGAGCCGGGTTTGGTTGACGGGCTTGGCTTGGATACCACGGATGTACCGCAGTGAAAGGGCGGATGACTTTTTTTAGAAAAAAAAGAGAAGGTAAAAAATTGTCCGCTATATTTTCAAAATTTCGTACCGAAAAGCAGGCTTTTGATTTTCTATTTTCGTGTACTAGTTTTTTGTTGTTGTTGTTTTTTTGACCCGCTAAACGTTTTGGGATTAGTAATATTCCAATCAAAAATCACTTATCCCGCTACAAATTAATTTCATGATACCTTTAACTTGTATGCGACCGCGAAGTCTGTTCCTCTTGAATGTGAACCGAGGCGATCGAAATCGTGAGCGGAGCGCGTGGTCGGGATCTCCAGGGGCGCGCATTGTCTCCAGAGTATGCCATCCTAAGAACGTTCGAGGCATCTGGCGCCGCGACCGCAGTTGGGCGTCTGAACCCCGATGTCAGCCACATAGGCCGGCAGGGTGAGCGTCGATGGCTCCGTGTATAGGCTAGGCGCCCAGCCGAGATGCCGTCGGTTCCTAAAAAGCCTCAACGCCAATCTGGTCAGGCGGACAAGGCGGGTAAGGCGGGTAAGGCGGACAAGGCCGACAACGATAAAAGCGACGATTACAACAAAAGCGAGGGAACGGACACGAAAGAAAAATCGGGCAAAAGTGACTCTGGCAGCCAGGACAAGAGTGACGACAAAACTTCGTCTAAAACTCAGAGCCAAAGCAAAAGTAAGGACAAGAGTCGCGATAAGTCACCGGAAAAGGGCCACGGCAAGAGCCCGGACAAGGACGGGAGCCACGAAAAGTCGTCGAGCAAGACTCAGAGCAAGAGCCAAGACAGAAGTCAAGAGAAGAACCCCGAGAAGAGCCAGGACAGGAAGGGAAAGAGCAAGGAGAGCGACGAGAAGGGCACACCCAAAGAAGGCAGTCTTCACGAAGTGGGCCAGCAGCACGGAGATGTCAAGAGCGAGACGTGAGTTGGCGCACCGGTGGGCCGCTCCCGCGTTCGTTTCATTAGGAAGTTGTCGTAGATCGTTTTCGCCGTCCCGCAACGCTCTCTGCAACCTGCTGCGATACCCGGACGTCTAGAGTGAATGCCATTGGCGCGCAGGCGCAGTAGCGGCTTCTTCGTTGCGGAGGGCTTACTGGAGGGGAAAACGCGGTCTACGAAAACTCCCCATTCACTCGCCACTCGGAGCTTGTTGCTGAGTCCTTTAGGATGGTTAACAAGCAGTTCTATTATCACACGGGTACGATCCTCGGTTGTCAAGATTTCGAACGTTTGGCGTTTCACATAATACACACTAAGAAAGTTTAAACCCTTAACGGTGTAAAATGGGTGTTCCATAAGCTGGCAGCCATTGTACAGCCTTTCAGCGTCATTATTTCGAGACATACACCCTTTGTAAGCTAAAATGGGGTGGTGGTGTATGGAACTCTATTTTTTTGAAGGGTGTATGAGAGGTTTGGAATAGGGTGCTATGTACAGCGAGCACCCTTTTCGGGGGGGGGGGGGTCTTCGTTGCACTGACACTTGCTTCAAGCAACTTTAGCGGATGTTAATTTAGCTACGTCGAATATTTATTGCTTCTACCAATGCTTTTTACTTAAAAATACATGCCTTGAAATTAGGTATATTAGGATGTGCGTGAAATATCGACAACAACAAAGCAACATACTTTTAATCTTCGTAATGGCGGAGACGATGACCTGCGATTGAGTGTCTGAGTTGTAGAGTATATAAGGCGATAGAGCTGCCATCAGGTTCGTGATTCCTCTTTCGTTTGTAATAGACCGATCTCACGAGCCACTCTGACTACACCACCGCTGCCGCAATGCATCGAGGCAACTTTAGTCTTTCTGCACGTGCGACAGCCTCGCTGCAGCTCTGCTCGCGTAGAGCACGAGATGGCACGAGCCCTCCCCTCGTGCACTGCCGTTTCCCTCCTGTGAACGAAAGTTATGGCGGCGTCACGCATGCGTCGAACACTTGGTGAGATCGGTCTATTCATTGCCGCTGTATTTGCCCCTTTTTTTTTTTTGCGCATGTGAGAACTGCATGTGATGCGTGTTGGTCGTAAACGTACTGCTCGTAAAATACAGACCCGGGGGGCTGCCAACGCCGGGGTCACGCTGCTCATACATTACGCAAAAGACAGTCTGGAAATACGAGTCACCGCAATATTCGTGGTTCGAATGCCGCCTGCCAAGTTTCCTCCTTGAACTCATTGGCATGCGGCATTCGAAGCATGGATCTCGCGGTGACTCGTGTTCGAATTTGTATGCAGACTGTCTTTTGTATGATGTATAACAGCAGTGTGATCCCAGCGTAAGAACGCCAGAATTTTATTTTGAGGGTGTTTGGCAGCATAGTAAAGGTGTTTCTGTAGCTAAAGCCCCTCTACCCTGGGAAAAGTGGCGCCATTCATTGTTGTGGAAATGCTCGGTACACGTGCTGCGCCCTACTTCTGGGAAATTCATGGCGTCTGAAATCTAGCTCAGTGCTACGCTGAGCCGCCATGATCTTCCCAAGGGCTGCACGCGCTGCACGTGCCTCTTGCATCGACGCACCTTGCGCTACTTTTAGAACATGAAGGGGTTTAGCTGTAGCACCCTTAAGGCCCGTTCACACAGCCCCATTTTCTTACGTGATGTTACGTTACGGAAGCTTAAGACTATGTTCCAAATCTTACCCGAGCAACCTGTCTCCCACGTGAGCGGGTAATACCCCGTGACATCGCGAGTAAACGAGCCGTGGCTCGATTTCGGAACGGCCGGGATTATCATCTGGAGACTACGCGGATTGGCTTCGTCTTGGGCTATGGCAAAAAGAAAACACAACATCGATGGCGCAAAATAGCAGATGGTCGCCTTTGGTCATGGTGGAAGCACTCGAAGAGACGATAATATTAACCGCTGTGAAATTTTTCTTTTACAGTGACGACGCAGTGTTTACAGCGCGATCACTGTAGTCCAGATGCCCTAAACCAGGGGTCTCCAAACTTTTTGGCAAGGGGCCGGTTCGGGATTCGTTGCTGTTTCGAGGGTCGGAGAGTAAATGAACAAATAAATAAATAAATATTCCTAGATAAGCATTTAAATAAAAAAAGTAAAAGTTTTTATAAAAGTCAAAAGAAATAATCTAAGGCTCGATGAATACATCTTTATTTTTAAATTCAACCCATAGTCAATCATGACATTACACAATAATTGGGACCCAGAAAAGAGTTATGAGAATGATAGAACTGACGCTGACAATGTGCAATTTATACAACACAGGACACTGGGCCCATACACATCAGAAGGCAAATGAATTTCGACGTGCGTAGCTACACAGATATAAAAAAAACAAGGGGGCCAAGAATGGTACTGCTGGTGATGACACGTTTAATTAATAATATGACGAGAGGACACGCCTAATGATAGGGAGTTTGCTCTCGTTTTTGCTGCGCATAGCTTCGTTTACGCGGTTGGTACGCGTTGCGGCGCCGTTTCATTAGGCGCGCTAATTTTTGCGTCGGTAGCAGCGGGCCTGATGGAGGCGGGCTTCATCGGAAGGAGCGCGGCCAGGGCCGCTCGGAAGACCTCCGCGGGACAGATTGGGCCCGCGGGCCGGGGTTTGGAGACCCCTGCCAAGCGTGTACGTTCCACGCGTCGTAATTTGCACCGATTGCGTTTTGCGGAAATTTAGACTCCGCTTCCACACGGTGTTGTGGTGCAGCGCAGGGGGATTTCTCAACAGCGATATGTAACTTGCGTTCGTTTTGACGCGAATATGATTACAAAATCACAAAGAGAACTTCCCAACCGCTATAGGCATTTTCTTGGAGAGGGAGAGAGGTCGGAGTTGTTTACTGATCATAATCATGAAATCTTCGAAGCCTTCGCTGCTTTACAAGCGTTATCTTCCCATTACGCGCACTCTGGCGAAAAAAATTACGTCGACGTCATCTACTGCGTTTGAACATCTTCAGCCTTGAACGTAAGAACACGGAGTTCGCTTCAACGCCGAAGACGAGGATGCGCAATCTTATAATAACAACAGATACACCTTCCTGCAGAAGGTGCACGGTCTGGATGTGGTGCACAGTCAATTCGTGCTTTGAATACAGAAAATCTCAATAACCACACATAAATGGCTGCACCTCATTCTCTGCAATTTCGAACATCTGCTACCAAATCCAACGGAGCAAACGAGCTTTGACGGCTGTCGGCGCAGAAGGTAGACGACGACCGGACAACGGACAGATCATGTGACGTATTTACTCGATTTTATCCGACGTTACCCCCGATCGAGGAGGGTAGCGTGAGTAGTTACTCCGAGCCCGCTTGTGGAACGCGAGCTCTGACGTCATCGAGTAGGCGCGAGTAAGTTTTGAAACACCACAGTGCGAAACCTCTACTCCGGGATCGGGTCGAGTCGATTCTGGAACACAGCCTAAGTTTACTTACGACGAGAGATAGCGGGACATCATCTGTACTTCGTGCGAAGCATGGCGACCAGTTTAAGGAGCAACTTTGCTCGCGACGTTCCGAAGCACGGATGTCCCGGTGATTCATGACGTAACGTAAGAACACGGGGCTGTGTCAACCAGCCTTCAGGGTGTCAGCCACGGGACAAGCGGCACTCAAACTGCTCATACGCCATACGCCATACAGAAGACAAGGTGTCAGCGTCAGACATGATGACAGAATTATCCCCGGTCACACCTGAAGCATGGTCGAAGCATGTGTGCCTCATTCATGTTTCGAACATGCCTGCAAACAGGTTTTATATGACCAGTGTACATGACTCCTACAAGGAAGGCCTCAGGCAGTGTCTGCACACTGCCTTTTGCATCATGTCTTTAAGGGTCTCATCTTTCTTGCTTTGCAGACTTTTTTCTCTATCATTGTTTCAGAGCTTCATTATTAAAAAAACAAAATCATGTTCGCGCTTCATCAAGTAACGAGCCACAATGACGGGCCTATATGTTAGAGACTCGTGCCAGTGCTCGTGGTACGCACGCGCTTTCTCTGCCCTAACCTTTTGAACCGGCGATTTCTAAAAAAGGTGCATAGCTTGCCTGACGCCATTCCGTTGTGATGATTGCTGCATATTTCTCGCTTTACAGTATTGCTTGTACGGAGTTAAATGAACGCGGTCCAGAAACGCCCGTGGCAGAAAAACTGCGAGCGTGGCAGACAAAATTAAGTGCCGTAACTCATTTATACGCAGCATTTCTTCAGGGTGGAATGCTCCTCTTTCGCGTGGAGACGTTTTTCTTTCAAAACAAAAAGAATCCCAAAATATCTTTAGAAGGACGGGAGTTCTCAAGCTGTCGAAGTATGTTGGATATAATACGATCTTTATTCTCACGTCAGATGCAAGTGATAAAAGGGAGGCTGGAGGAAAGCTGTAGAAATGCAGATTGACAATCCTCCCTCCGCCCCCCCCCTCCCCCTTTTTCAGCACTTATAACGGAATGCAATAATCAGAGTACAAACATAAAACATGCTCATAAAGGTTTTTAAAAATATGCGCATTTTTGGTTACATACAGAAAGATGAAATGCGTGCTAAAAGTGCACCAGGGATCTGTTCTCAGCGTTTCTTCCTATCGCGGTTCGGCGTAATATACCGACGTTTGTTTCTTTAACATACTGCAATGTTCGTAACTCCAAAACAAGAAGTGGGAAAAGTTCTCGCATCTAAAGAAACAACGGCTGAGAAAATGAAGCGGAACTGCAGCGGCATGAGTTGAACAGATATTTCTTTTGTCACATGAGCCCTTGCATCCTCCAAAAGATATACGTTATTAAATCATGTACATTTTAAAATTTTAATGTCCGACCACCTGAAAATGTTTTGACGTGCAACCGAAATCTCGGTTACACGGGGCCTTGTGCTCAATGAGCTTCCGTCAGATAGCGGGCACCTCGGTCGTGATCATTCAAACCCGGCGAGCGAAGATTCGTAGGCCGGCGCTTTACGTTCGAGG
>JAZHYW010017978.1:0-20103 GCA_037355805.1 Ixodes ricinus
ACGAAGGGAAAATATGAGGTTACCGCAGACGACAGTAGAAGAAAACAACAAAGTTGCAGACGGCCCTCAAAATGTCCGAGCACCGCGTAGCAGACGGACTCGCGGTAGGAAGCGCAGAAGTGAAGAAAAGAGTGCGAAAACTAATCCAAACGAGGCAAAATAAAATGCGCGATGGTTCGAACGTCAGTAAACAAAACAAAAACACACACAAAAACACATAAAGCAGAAGAAAGAAAGAAACGCGACGTCCTCAAAAAAAAAAGAAAGAAAGTAGTCTTTGAAAAATGAAAAGAGTTGTTGACGGCGGGTCCAAAGGGTGCCGACTTTTATCGTAGACGGCGACGAAGACGTTGATCGTTAGTCGTCCGGGCGCTAACAATCGGAATTTTGTTCCGTATATAGCGTGACCCAAAATCACTTTCTTTTTTGCACTACGACGCTCTCCCCGTTTTTTTCTTTTCTTTTGGACGCACAAGAAGACTGCTTTCTTGTAACTACGCTTTTATTAATATCAGTAATAGCGTCAGATTTGCATGTGCACAATCCACTTCTTCCAGAGGCATACTGACCATTGCAATGACGTACGTGGTTCGAAATTGCTTTTGCTTCTTCATCCTATTCGCCTATTCGACAAAACGGTTATAAGCAAGACATTAATGAGAAGTGGGAACTGCAACAGCGAAAGAAATTGATTGATAAGAACAGTAAAGTTGAAACGTAGCTCCGATTCTAACATTTTTGTACACTGCCCTTTTTCAAAAGACAATCCGAGGGTACATTCGTGTTTTGTCTCGCTAACATAAGTTGGGACAGAGTGTTTTCTTCAGGAGAGCCCCGAAATTGCAACCTGAAAGCTCTAACATCTTTCCCACGCGAAGAAAATGTCCTTCACTTATGAAGGTGGCACCTTATTTTTAACATTCACAGCAGCGAATATCCGTGACAATTTTTTTCATTGGTCACCTCCGCACGGAAATAGGCAAAACCAATGCGTTGCGGAGAATGGACCTTTTCCAAATAACGACGGCACCGAGGCGGTGGCTGCACGAACTAAAAATCGAGGAAGGGACCTACCTGCACTACCAGTCGATAATGGGAGCTACGCCACCAGTTTCTTCGTTCTCTGAGCAGCGGGGCGTGCCCAACGCGCCGTCCAAGTGGGGCATCCGTGGCGTCCACTTAAACGTCAGTGTTATTCGTTCCGTCCGCTTTCTTTTTTGCGTAACACAATTATATGTATGCTGCAATTACGTTTGCTACTCGCTGATCCGAAGCCTCCTTCCGAATTTCCTCGATTTTTCGTGCAGACTTCCTCCGCTTGGCATCGGGCGCTCGCGCGTGCGCAGAACGCTTCTCGGAAAAGGTCCATTCATCTGCTAGCGGAGGCGCCGAGCTCGCCAGGGGCGCTGCGATCACTTTTTCGCCCGCGCTCCGCGGGCCCCTACTCTCGTCAAGCTTCGGGGTGTTTGCCGCTTGGGGCGGGTCGGGGATCTACTAACGGCGGAAGAGATGGGGGAAGTACGGAAGGCGGGTTTAGAGGAGCGTAAGAGGGAGTGTGACAGTAGGGTAGAGCGCCTGGAAGGGGTGATTCGAGCGACGGAGAAGTAGCGAGGGAAGAAAGGAGGAAGTGTCAGTTCCAGCGGGACGAACCACCAGTCTGCAGGCTGGGGTCACTGGTGGTCAGGAGCCCAGCCTGTTGACTGACGGGCCCGATGACGCTGGAGAGCTGAGTGACCCTCAGCTCAATAGCGCCTTCGAGCAGCAGGCGTCGGGCAGCCAGGTGACAGGAGATAAGTCGCAGGACAAGGGCGCGCAGGTACCAGGGGGATCTAGGGTGCTGGTAGTGGGGAGCTCTAACGTAGCACGGGTTAAGAGGGTGTACTGAACAGGGTGAAGGGAGACCAGAGGGTAACTGTAGAGGTCCAGCCAGGGGAAGTGTATGGTGGATGCTATGACCACAGCACGTGAGGGGGTGTGGGATAACCGGGAGGGAAAGAACCTAGTATTAGTTCATGCGGGGCTTAATGATGTGCTCCAGGCAGGGCCGGATTAAGGTACGGGCTAAGGGGCTGCAGCCCAGGGCCCCAGGTCCAAGGGGCCCCGTGCTGGCCCCTGGAAATATGAAAGAAAAGAAAAGAAGGCTAGTCGGTTTCAGTTTAAAACAGCTCAAACCTAAGAGGAGGGTCACATGAGCCTCTGGGCCCTGGCTTTCGAGTCACTAGTGTTGCCAAAAAGTTGCCTTCTCTAGACGAGCTGGTGTTCGTGAACTTGTTGTAAAAGACTGTGCTAGAGTAACAAAATGTTGAGCGTTGCCTCGACCCTTCTTGTGGAAGGGAGCAAAGCTGTCGATGCTGGCGGTCCCGTTTAAAGTATTTTCTAATTGAAGCCAGACGGTTGGACGGCCACGGGATTCTCTATTGTACTGGGGCCCCGACGAATTTTGCGGAGAATGGTGGCTTGGAAGGCAAGCAAAAAAAGTGTTGCCGAAGGCTACACGAGCAACATACATGCTACACATTATTAATTTTTTTCTTGTCATTTAGCGTAGTTCCATATGGAAATTTTCCTCTGAAACGACAAGTTTCAAAACAAGCAAAAAGAAATATCGGTGAACCTCCCGAAGCCATCCTTTCTAACCACTAACAGGCGTGTCACGGAGCCGTCTCTTGAGATGTCACCCAAAAGTTTTCGAGAGGCAGCAACTGCAAGAAACTGCTGTGGAGTCTGTGTCTGATCTCAGTGATCTGCCAGTGCGAGACAACACTTTTCCTGCCTCTGAGGTATGACCTATTATTTTTAGCTTAAAGTAATACGTCCAAATGGATAAAAAAAGTTCTTAATTAGTCGGCAGAGACACATACTATATAATGTGTGGACTGTAAGGGACCGGTTCCACGTTAGGCTTTTTTAGCCTTTTTCACCGGCCCTTCTTTGGGGCTCTGCCCGAGGAAAAACAAAGAAAGAAAGAAAGAAGAAGTAAAGTTGTAGACTTGGTCACACACAAGTTCATAGGAACGCGGAGTCATTATTTTCAACTTTTCAACAGATGTTTACGAGGTCCTGCTCAACATGCGCGACACTTATTTATCATTTTCCCTAATCGTTCATTGCTTTGCGTTTTGTACCTCTTAGTGAGTGATTGGCTATTTCGAAACAGCCTCTAATCCACAACCGCATCTGCTTCATTTCCACCCAGTGAAACCCTAATTTCCTAATCATCGAATCTACAGATACAAAAACCTGCCGAGATATATCATAAAATAAACGATATTTGTATTTTGTAAGTTGGTGAAACATACATCATCGTCATGGTCGTTACCCCTACCACTATCGTCACCATAGTCAGTATATCACCACCATTAGGGGCCTCTTGAACAGCCTTAGCCCAGGGCCCCAAAATTCTTTAATCCGGCCCTGGCTCCAGGGTAGGAGCAGAACCTCGGAAAGCAGCTAAACGTGGGAATACGTAAGCTGAGGGACGTGTCTGAGAATGTGCACGTGGTTGTGTGCACCATTCCAGAAGTTTGGGGGCAGTCCTGGGTAACAGAGAGGATGGTTGTCGAAGCCAACAGAGTAATTAAGGGTATGAGTCGGCAGCTTTGGTACGACGTAATGAGTAAACAGGGACGTGTACGAGCTGGCTCCCGCCCTTTGCAGATGGCATTCCTACAGTGACCACGGGTTACAGGGATGGATGGGCCGCACGGTGACTGCTTTTCTGGAGGGAACGAGAGGCCCTGGGGACACTGAAGTAACTGAAAACCCAACAAAGTCAGGAGAGGCACCCAGAGTTAAAAGAGGAGAAAACGTAAGAACAGGCATAAACAAACAGTACAATCAAGAGACATTAGTAAGCTAGGGAAGGCTCTGAAATTATTATTATGGGAGACATGAATGCCCATATCGAGGGTCTGGATGGATATACGGACTCAACTGGAAGCTTATTATTAGAACTGGTGGAAAAGCATGACTTAGTTTTATGTAATACCAGTCAGAAGTGTGACGGGTACATAGCGTAGGAAACTGGCAATCTACATTCAACTATAGATTACGTACTCATGTCACACAAAATATATGGTAAGTTACAAGTAATGAAAATAGATGAAGAAGGTTCCAAAAGTCTTGGTAGTGATCACAAACGTATTAAGGTGAATTTTGCCAGAGAAGTAAATGCTGAACCTACACAACATAATTCAAAGCAAACTTTCTGCAGCGACAAAGAGTTGGAAATAGTTGCTGAAAGAATAGAGGAAGCAGTTTCAGGGCAACGGTATACAGATTGGACCTATGAGAGCCTAACTAGGCTTTTTGTTCTGGAACTAAACAAAGTTAAGAGTAAACGAAAAGGAAGCAAGGACATAGACCAAAAAGCTGGTGGGACAAAGAAGTGAAGCAAGCGATACAAAAACCTCAGGAAGCCTCTAGAGAACACAGGTATTCCAAGCGTAGTGGAAGTCCAAAACGGAAGTAAAAGAAGGTGGGACACTTTTATAACATGTCGCCGAGAGGCATCCAGTTTAATCAATGCGAAAATTCAGAGAAATGGTGTAGAATGGATGAGTAATGTAAGCAAGAAAGATAGAAACGCAGCCAAGAAGTTTTGGGAGCACTTGAACTCACTCGGTGAAACGACGCAAGCTAGACAGAGGTTCATACTCTCGGATCAGGGAGATCAATTAGAGGGAGATGATGCGATACGATATATAGGAGCAGTGATGGAGGAGAAATTTCGGGAACAGGTACATGTGGAAGATAGGATAACCGAAGGAAGTAACAGTCCAGCTTGTGATATCGCGGATTTTGGACAAAGAGAATGGGAAAAGACGGAACGAAGAGTCCCTAGTGGCACGTCAACAGGCACAGATGGTATCCCAATCAAGCTGGTGAAGAATTTGGGTCCTAAATCTAAGGCAAAACTAAAGGCGCATTCCCACCGGCGATGTAAGTAGTCGCGCGATGAGACTAGATCGCATCGCAAAAAAATTCGATGGTCACACTGGCGTGCGCGATGAGCGAGTCCAACGCCTTCGTAGGCGAGTCGTTCTTCGAAAACTCTCGCTCCGAACGCCGTTGATTGGCTCAGCCGCTCTAGACCGACACGCGGAGCAGCTCTGTTACTCGACCTTGCCGCAAGGCCGCGCATGCGCGGTAGCTATGTGGGCAAAGAGCAGCCCGGCTCTCCGCGTTTTTCGCCATTTGCGTTCTATGGCGTGCGCTCGTTGAACTTGTCGTCGGCAAGGTTCGCTTGTATCTTTATTTGTTCGTCCATACGTACCATGAGAACCGTATGTCATATCCTATGCCTGACTATTTGAGCTCGCTGCCCGAGCCTGAACTGGCAGCGGTGTCGAGACAAACTGTGCGGCGACGGCGTTGCCTTCGACGATCCGTATGCCGTAAACAAGAGCCTTACCCGCTGGACTTCCGACGTAAAGTTGCTGCCACCGAAGTCGACGGCTTTATGTCGCCGTTCATTCAGTTTTTCTCCAAGCCAGTTAACGGCCGACACGGTGCAGGCGTGCAAAGAGTCTCTGCGAGGCCTACCGATTACTTCGGAGTCGGTTTCCGCACTGCCGGCGGATGCAGCGGTCTGTGGGTCTGCGGGGGGGGATGTGTCTTCATTAATTGGTCAAATACACGCAGCGTCTTCAAGTCAGAGGTATGATGTGTTTTCCCTACCCTCGACCAGCCCTGGGCATGACAAGCGGTAACGCTTTGTCCTTTCTGCAGTCCTGGCGGTAACAGCTCACAAGTAAACGGCGTTGCCGGTAACGCGTGCACTTTTTCCAGCGACGTAGTAACCTGCCTCGTGCATTCGAGCACAGTAACGGATGGCAGCCCTTGCGTTACTACTTCAAATCGGCAACGTAGATTGCGTTACTCGTTACTCCTTCCCGAAGTCTTGAAAGTACACTGCAATTTGCCTTTTCCGTTGTTTTAGGCGATCGATCGGTTTTCTTGGCGTTATTTCTCGTGAAGTATTTAGGTGAAACCGAAAACGTGATAAGTGATTATGTTCAGTTTCCGCACTGGTCATAATGTTTCTTGATATATGACATGTATCGTCAAGACCGTAAATGTGCTAAATCTTAATTTAAAAAAGTAACGCGAAAGTAACGTGCGTTACTTTTTATCAGTAGCGGTCGCAGGTTCCTTTTATTTTTAAGCTAGCATAGCTCGGTAACGCGTTACTTTCGTTACGCAAGTAACGAGTAACGTACTTCGTTACTTTTAACTCCGGTAACGCCTATAACACTGCCGTTCACGTCGTCGAGTCCTCTTCTGCTGGGTAGCTTCGGGCGTTAGCGAGCCTCCGACGAGCGGCATTGGCCGATGCTTTGTGCGCGAACACACATGGGAACAAAATCGCGGTATAGCTTGATCAGAGCCAACGCTTTCCACCTGCACATAAGCAAGCCTGGGACGGAATTGAGCTGGAAGCCTGCCCGCCGCCTTCGAGAAAGTGTTTGCCGCACTGACGGTCTGGTCGCGCGCGAGGCGACGGTTCTTTTCGATCCACGGATACTATCCGCCTTTTATGCCTTTCAGAGTCCTGCCGGGAACTTGTGGAAACTCACTCACGCTACTTTTCTCGTCACATTTCGGTCGTCTAGCTTAACAGCAACACAGCTTCGCGGCATGCTGAAATGCTATGACGCCCATGAAACGTGCGCCCTTTGCCCACACCCTGCCACACACCCCCGGCTCCGGCGCGATCGCAGCGCCGCCGCAGCTCCGTGACGTCAAGCCCGCATCGCGGAAAGTCGGGTCAGGAAGCGACTGCTCAAATCGCGTCGCTTTTTTGCCCGCGATGGTCGTTTTTGCGATGAAAGCTATCGCGCGACTAGATCGCATCGTCGGTGGGAACGCGCCTTAAGGGAGGTAGTGAGCACTATGATAACAAAAGGAAATATTCCAGATGAATGGAGGCTTAGTAGGATGAGTATGATATATAAGGGAAAGGGACGATAAGTCTGATATTAGGAATTATCATCCCATAACCGTGACACCAGTTATTTACAGGTTGGTAATGCAGATTATAAAGAACAGACTGGAGGAATGGGTAGATTGTGAGGGCATACTGGGCGAGTTACAGAACGGGTTTCGGAAACAAAGAAGGTTGGAGGACAATATATTTTCTCTAACACAGTGTATAGAAATAGCGCAAAAAGAAAACAGACAGCTCTGGCTGGCGTTTCTGGATATCAAGGGTGCCTATGACAATGTGAACCAAAGGAATCTGTGGGACATAGTGGAGAGCTTAAACCTAGATGAAGGACTAACAGCAATATTAAGGAACATTTACAAAGATAATAAGGTGATTATAACATGGGAAGGAAAGGCAACAGGGAAAATAGAGATAGGACGAGGCCTTAGGCAGGGGTGCCCGTTATCGCCTTTGCTGTTTATGTTGTATCTGAGAGGATTGGAGGATAGACTAGAGAAGAGTGGGCTTGTATTCGACCTTTCGTACAGTAAGCTAGGCCAAAAAATTCAGCAATCCTTACCGGGATTGATGTATGCGGATGATATCGTACTAATGGCTAACAACAGGATAGATTTGCAGGAATTAATGAGCATCTGTGGTAGGGAAGGGGAGGAATTAGGTTTAGAATTCAGTAGTGAAAAATCAGCAGTCATGATTTTTAACAATGATGAAGTTGAGAGGCTGAAGATACAGAATATTACAGTGGAGAGAGCTAGTAAATACAAGTATCTAGGAGTATGGATATGTGATGGTGCAGAATATCTCAGTGAGCATGAAAAGTATATAATAGGTAAGGGCAACAGAAATGCAGCTGTAATGAAAAATAGAGCACTTTGGAATTACAACAGGTATGAGGTGGTGAGAGAGATTTGGAAAGGGGTCATGGTGCCTGGTTTGACTTTTGGAAACGCAGTGCTATGCATGAAATCCGAAGTGCATGCAAGACTAGAAATAAAACAGCGCGGAGTAGGTAGGCTGGCTTTGGGGGCACATTGCAAAACGCCAAACCAGGGAGTGCAAGGAGACATGGGATGGGCGTCATTTGAGGGCAGGGAAGCTGCGAGCAAGATAGAATTTGAGGATCGGTTGAGGCAAATGGATGGGGAGCAATGGGCACGAAAGGTTTTCAGCTTTTTATACATGAGGAGTATAGACACAAAGTGGAGACAGCGCACTAGGAAATTAAGAGGAAAGTTTTTAGGCTATAGTGGGGTTACGGAAGAGCAGGTCTCCGTTAAGAAGAAAGTTAAGGCCACAGAAAGAGATCGGTGGCTAGAGGGAATGCAGACAAAGACGGCTCTGGAAAGCTATAGATTAAACAAAACAGTTATTGCCAAAGAAAGCATTTATGATAATTCTAGGGGAAGCTCATTGTTGTTTGAGGCAAGGACAGGTGTTTTGCGAACCAGAACATACAGAGCGAAGTACCAGGAAATGGATACAGTGTGCGCTGCTTGTGGAGAGGTGGACGAGACGGCTGAGCACTTGATACTCTACTGTAAAGGGCTTCACCCTATGCCTACCGAAGACAACATAGATTTAATAAAGTCATTGGGTTTTAGAGACAGCGAAGGAAAAGTGGATTACAAGACAGTAGAGATTACCAAGCAAAGATTAAGTGAATGGTGGCAGAAAGCACGAGAAAACTAGGTATTTTCTTATTAACTGATGGCAAGGGGGTTTTATAGCCTCACTTTCTTTTCAGTGCGGAGTGTATATAGTTTTCACATTTGAATATTCTAAGCTTAAATGGTAAGACAAATTGGCTAGGTGGCGTAAGCTACCGCCCGATCCAAAGGGCTCAGCCGTATTCATCCATCCATCCATCCAACGAAACGTCATGCGCAGGCCTTGTGTTCTAGGTGGTATTCATTGGTATCGGCTGGAGGCGAAGGCAGTCTGTCAAACAAAGCGAAGTAAGCGGCGGGCACGGCACGAGAACACAGCCAGGAGGACGGGGAGAGCTCTCTGGGAATGCGGAGGGGGAGATGGCGGTGGCGAGAGCGTACGGGCGAGAAGGAAAGGCTTGGGGAGCAGTGCTGCAGAATCGTGGAAATTTCCCATATTAGTGGGAAAAAGCATGACGGCTAGGGAAAAGGGAAACCAGTTTTTAAACACATGTAAAACATGGGAAATATTTTTTAATAAAAAACTAAACCGAAATTTCGTAATTTTTCTTATCTACATCGAACAAGAGAAAGGAAGTGGCACTAGCTACTCAGACAGTTTGCTGCTTTGAAGAGCCATTCAACGTCATAACGACTTACATCATGTGCGTGCTGCAAGCCTGCCGGTACAGTACTGCCGGTTCGCGCGCTTTCCTCACTGCTGGCTACGCACACTACGCACACACGTCCTCTATCAGCATGATAGATGATGGATCGCACAGTGGGTGTGGTCCCTTTCACAGCACGAAAACGAGCAGGCGATTTTAGTTTAGTTTAGTTAATGGCCCGCTGGCCTTCATTTAGTTCCCCTGGTTCATTCAACCAATGTATAGTGCGGAAAAGAAGGGGAGGGAGACCAATTTGCCGAATGTCAACTTCTACATTTTGTAATTTATACGATGCAAACTTCTACAAAGAAAAAAAACATACGGGAAGTGTTGCTGCATTTAAATATATTTCGCGTCATGCGTATCTTAAAAACGGCTTCTGTCACTAAAATGGCGTTGTGGGAAAAAAGGGAATTTTCGCCACTCGACAAGGGGAAAACCCAAGTGGCAGTGCGGCAACACTGTTGGGGAGCATAGTGAGCGCGTTGAGCTCGTGGGTTGGCGTTGCGGCCTTGCGGTGGGGAGACCGTGGGACCTAGGGAGCCTTCATGATGTGCTGCGCTAGTGGGGCCCATCGAGGGGGCTCGCGGTCGACTCTGACTTTATACGACGTGGGCTCGCTCACAGTAATTTTTGACATTTTGGTAATAATGTCACGAATGACGAGGTGACAAAACACCTCGTCATTCGCATGTTATAACATAATCTATTATGTCTAATATATCGCATGTTCTTAAAAAATTAATTTAATATAAAAACAGTAAATAAGGCAGTTCTCGAGCCCGGGGTGTGAAGTGTAGAATTAGTGCATTCCGGCGTATCATAGGCCAAAACAGCGCATAACAGACGCGCGTTGTGTGGAGCTGCAGCCTGCCAAGGAAATTGAAGATCGGCGTTGCGGGAACGGTGCGAAATCAAGTCCAGGCATCGACGGACGCTTTGCGAAAACCCACTACCTTGAAAGAGAGACCCGGCTTTGATCATGATCGAACGACCAAAGCCAGAGACGACAGTGGTTCGGAGAAATGCAGCGACTGTGGAAGGTGGGTGTTTTTGAGGAAACGCCCTTCAAATCGCTGAAAGAAGCTAAAGCAGCACAATACATCTGCACGCTGTACGTGAAGATTAAGGCTACACAAGAGGTGCTAACGCAGGTACGTAAACCGGAAGAGGCAGCACATATGGAGACAGGACTCCGGGCAGTGTTTCAGGAGGATATCTATGCGAGAAAACAGATGGAGGCGGTGTTGAGAGAAGCCCTAGAAGAAGAAAAAAACAGCAAGACGGAAAGCATAAACAATGAAAGAAAGAGCAAAGAAGGGAAGAAGCAGAAAAGTGTCTTGCAGAGATGAAGGTGAACCGGGAGACTGAAGCGCACCCGGAACAGCCCACGTTGCACGAGAACGTTCTGAGAAAATTCCGGGAATGTTCAAAAGAACATAGGCAACGTTCTTGGAATGTTGCCAATTTACGTAAGAACATTCTATCAACGTTGTCAGAATGTCGCGCAGGCACTTATCAGTACATTCGGGAAATATTTTCAAAGGGATATTCTTAGAACGTTCTGAGAACGACATAGAACATTACCAGGACATTCAATCAACGTTCAAATATCCTAACAAGGTTCTAAGAACGTTCTCAGAACATCCAAAGAACTTCTACAACATTCTCGGAATGTTGCAAATTTACGTAAGAACATTCTATCAATGTTGTCAGATTGTGGCGCAGGCACTTATCGCTACATTCGGGGAATGTTTTCTAAGCGATGTTCTTAGAACGTTCTGAGAATGACATACAACATTACCATATGACATTCAATCAACATTCAAATATCCTAATAAGGTTCTAACTTCTAAGAATGTTCTCAGAACATCCAAAGGACCCAGGCGAAAATTTCCAACTGGGACCAGTTGGCACATCAACTGGTTTCAGTTGGGAATCAGCTGGGACCAACTGGGACCAACTGAGGTGTCAACTGGTTTGACTCCCAGTTGGGAATGGAGTAAACTGGGACCAGTGTCTTCTCATTCCCAGTCTACATGGGGCAACAATTTTGACAAGTTGGGTGTGTATTGACCTTTGCTAATGAAGAAAACTAAAAATACTTACATTTTTAGATTTATACAAATATGGGAATTTCTAATTACTAGGGACATTTATATATTTATAAAAATAAATCAAATTTTAATTAACTACATAATTTCTTCTAATTGGAAAATATAATTAGTGACATAAAATGTGTTTGCCTAAATGAACATTGAGTGCATAAATAAAAATGTATTAGAACATTTATTTAAATACCTACAGTATTTTTTCTCCTTTTATTAAATAAATTTATCTTTTGGGTCGGAGCTAGCCGGACGCCGTGGTCTGCGGGTGCGGAAGAGAAAACCACAGCGGAGAGCACAATAGCGAAAATGGCGGGAAGTCTACCTCGAAAATGTTCGACAGTTGTGACACAAGCAGTTGGAAATGTTGGATTGCAGGGTGGGAGCGCTACCGCATCCTGTCAGGACTTCACCTGCGCAACACGGGAACACGGGTGAGCACCTTTCTTCACGCGATGCGGAGAGAGGCTGAGGACGTCTTCACTAACAGACGCCAGCGGCCGATCTTCCTTCGTCTCACGAATACTTACTACCTCTGAAAAAGCGATTCAATCGTCGCGAGCAAGTGGCTAAACCCGGAAGCGTGTACGTCACCGAACCTATTATTTAGTTTTATTCTCCACAAGTTTTTGACAATAAAGATTTTTCAATCTTCCATTTTGTGCCGTGTTTCATTGTTGCTGGGGTTGGCACCAGCGGTAACGGGCCAGTTGTAAACCAATTCCAGATGGGACCAACTTCAACTGGGACCAGTTGCAACGGACCCACTTCAACTGGGAATTGTTCCATTAACCAGTTAAACTAATCCCAACTGGGACCGTTTGGTTCCATTGACAATTTTCGCCTGGGAACTTCTGCAACATTATCTGGGAATTATTTACAAAAATTCCACAATTACGGCTAGCTTAGGCTACAGCCCCAATGAGCCGTACTACATATACTGATGTGATAAAGCGCTCTCACAGGGCGATTAATATCTTTTAATCGAAATATATTTTTAGAAGGCCAAGCACAAGCTGGCTGCTTTCCCAGTGCACCAGCGGCCAGCCTGAGCATGTACTAACGACAGTTTACTCCTACCTGTCACTTGTCAACTTCTTTCATTCAAAATGGGCTGCATACATAACCGCACATGGCATCCCACACTCAACTGCGAAATACCTTTTTCAAAGTATTGAATCCGAGATGCTAAAAATTGGTATATTCAAAACTGCCCCTCTACGTACGCAGCGAGTGCCAAGTTCATTATTAAGTTTTGAAAACTATTGCTTCGCTTCTACACCTTATATCACATGAATGTAGCGAGACGGCCGGAGAAGTCTGCGCGCGCGCTTTGGGATCTCGGAGGCCATGGTGGGACATTACTTACTCGAGCCAGATTTGCCAGCGGAATATACGCGCTCCAAATGGAGTGCTTTTTGGAGCGCTCGACATCTGCGAGCGGAATTCACTCATAAGTTACGGTGTTAGCAGCCCAACTCTTTATTCGCCCGTTTCCGGGTTGAGCGGCGTCGCCGTCGGCGTGGGCGTAACCGCAGGCGTTACATTATGGGACGTTTTCTTACTAAATTTAGCGGGTTAAGTTTCTCCGCGAAACTTATCGGAGAAATTGACGTTACGTTACCTCAACGCAACGTTACTATAGTAAGTTACAGGTTAAGAAGGTAGCGGCAAATGCCCCTCAAAGGGAATCATATACCCTCCGCCACCTCCGCATCCAATAGCGTCCCATCGTTTCCGTGACGTCGCGGCCAACGCGCGAGGAGGGTCTTGCCTTTCTGTATATATTTGCTTTTTCTTTCTACTTTGACTTAGCATTGTGCAAGCCACGAGAGGCAGATTAGAGTTTTCCCCTCCGATTGAAACAAATACGACTTTCGGAGATTAGCTTCCCCTCCGATGGATACAAAGGCTGCTTTCAGGGGCTCGGTTCCCCCTCCAATGAATACAAAGATCGCTTTCTTAAAAATTAGGAGTCGAAGACAAGTTGGCACCACTCTGTGGCCATTATCTATCCATTGAAGCGGAACAAGGAGCGTTTCCAGAGAACTTTTCTTTCGACTGCGGAGGGATTTGAAACGGGCGCATCACGCTTGTGGGAGGAGCTTCTCCTACCTTCTTGACTTGTAACCGACTATAGACCATTCCATTTAGCGCTCTCTGGGCGGCACCATTTCGTTCGACAGCGGCGCCCTCTCCGTACATCCGAGAAATTCAGCGGGTTCGGCCAATACCACCTAGAACACAAGGCCTGCGCATGACGTTTCGTTAGTAGATCCCCGACCCGCCCCAAGCGGCAAACACCCCGAAGCTTGACGAGAGTAGGGGCCCCGCGGAGCTCGGGCGAAGTGATCCCATCGCCCATGGCGAGCTCGGAGCCTCCGCTAGCAGACGAATTCTCCGCAACGCATTGGTTTTGCCTATTTCCGTGCGAGATGACCAATGAAAAAAAAAAATTGTCACGGGTATTCGCTGTTTTGAATGTTAAAAACTAGGTGCCACCTCATAAGTGAACGACATTTTCTTTGCGTGGGAAAGATGTTACAGCTTTCAGGGTGCAATTTTGGGGCTCTCCCGAAGAAAACACTCTGTCACAACTTATGTAAGCGAGACAAAACACGAATGTACCTTCGCACTGTTTCTTCAAGAAAGGGCAATGTACGAACATTTTTGAACGTAGCCACGTTTCAACTTTACTGTTCTTATCAATCAATTCGTTTCGTTGTTGCAGTTCCCATTTCTCATGAATGTCTTGCTTATAACCGTTTTGTCGAATAGGCAAATATAATGAAAAAGCAAAAGGCTATTTCGAACCACGTACGTTATTGCGATGTTAGTTTGCTCTGGAAGAAGTGGATTGTGCACATGCAAATCTGACGCTATTACTGAAATTAATAAAAGCGGAGTTACAAGAAAAGCAGACTTCTTGCGCGTCCAAAATAAAAGAAAACGAGGAGAGCGTCGTAGTGCAAATAAAGGTGATTTCGGTCACGCTATATGCGGTGCACAAAGCGCCAGGACGACTAACGTCTTCGTCGTCTTCTTTCTATGAGCCGGCACCGTTGGAGCGTCTGCAACTCCTTCCAATTTTCCAAGTCTGCTTTCTTTTTATTTTTGAGGAGCCGCTACGCCGTCGCGTTCTTTCTTCCTCCTGCTTTTATGTTTCTTTTTTGTTCCGTTTTTTTTCACTTTTTGTTTACTTGAGGCTCAACCCATCGCGTGTTTTGTTTTGCCATGTTTGACTTAGCTTTGCTCTCTTCCTTTACTTCGGGGCTTACTACCGCCAGTCCGTCTGCTCACGCTGCGCCCGGACACGCAGACCCGGCATGACGTCATGCCATAGAGCTTCGTCATGCCCAGCGACGCCGGAAGAACAACCCAATCCCAGACTGCCGCGCACCGACGCTCTCTCATCCAAGCTAAATTCAACCATGCTCCCATCGTCTGCTCTCAGCTCGGTCGTTAGGCGTAGGCTACGCTGCTCCGTGCCTGCGGTCCGCATCGTCTGCTCGCACGTCGCGGCTGGCTTTCGATTCGATCGGCGCGCAAAAGATGTTTCGATGCGAACCCGAATATTCATCACGGCGGAGTGAAACCAGCAACTTCTCGAAGCAGAATTTGTACGGCTTTCTGCAAGCCGCGATGCCCTTCTGCAGCACGACACACACCACAGCGCCTTCTCAGCGTTCGTGCGCTACGATCCTTCTCAGCGTTCGTGCTTACGATGACTGACTCGCGATCGCGTTCCAAAGCGCGCTACGACGACTCGTTCGAGACGACGCTCCAGGCGCGGTCGCGCGGTGTCGAGAGCGTCCGCTGCACGCCGACTTCCATAGTGCACTACCGGTCAGGCAAGTGCTGGGCTCGAAATCTCGCCTGTTCGACACCGATTCAGTCGGTGCGTCGTCCAGAGCGTCTCAACCTAGTCACTTACTTTCTGCTGGGCAACCAGGCGTTCGTTTATAATAATCTCATCCAATTCCGACCATATACCGGTTTAAAGTCTCGCGCTGTTTCAAATAATCAGTGGTTCCGTCTATTACTTTTTGTTCACAATTGCGTTGCCTCAACCCATGCGCGTGGTTTTGTTTTGCACATTATTTGGCGCTCACTTTTGCTTTCCTTGTCACAAATGTCCGTCGCGGCTCGTACCGCCACGTCCGTCTGCTACGCTGCGCTCGGACATCTTGAGGGCTAGTGCTGCAACCTCCTGCCGTTATAATCTCCTTCGCGCTGTCGTCTGCGATGACCTCCTATTTTCGCCTTCGATTGAGTTTCTAATCCGAAATCTTCATATGTGCTTTTTGTTATTTATTAAATATATTAAAAGGGGCAAGCTCGTTACACGTTTATATTCGAACTTATTTGTCTACGCCGGAACGTCTGCTATGGGTCATCGTTGGTTGATCAACCGGTCGCCTTCGGGCACACACCAGCGCACGAGGCAGGCATGTCATGTGCTGCCTACAACTACAAACACAAGTTTTTGCGATGTGTTAGAAAATCATTCTTCCGTTTCCCGAAGACCGAACAAACGTGAGCAATTAAGTTGCTGCAGCATTTAAATTAAACTAAAACAAACTGCAAAAAAAAAAAAAAGAAGTGAAGCTTTTTTTTTATGCTGCTGCTTTCCATTTTATTTTTATTTTTTTCCATAAGCGCCGCATTGATTGTCGTCGTTGAAGGAGTTTTTTGCTAGGTGATTTGTATCTTTCTATCGTCTGCTAACTTTTTTGTTTTATTCGCCGTTGTTCGCTACCGTTCCCCATCTCTCTCTATTTTCGTCTGAGAAGGGGACCCCATCTTTCCTACAGAGATCGGAAAATGTTTGCACGGTCATTTTCTCGTTACTTTTTTGTTTTTGTTATGCTGCAGCGGCTGGTGCGCTTGCTCTGGTAAGCTTAACATGTTGTTTGCGCACGTTTTAATGATCACCTATTTAGGTAAGAAACTGTGACGGCGCAGTCTGTAACGGATCAACAGTAACCTCTTACGACGTAGTTCGAGCAGCTAAACGCCTTTCGGCCGCTTCCCATATGCGCTCCAAACTCGTGCGATCCCCTGAGTGGCGTTTGAGACCGCTAAATAGACTGTTCTATTTTTGTTTATGCGCGCGTTGTTATTTGATTGTCGTTGCAGTTGCGATCAGTCGATTCCGCTTCGCAAGCAGACTGACCGTAATGAATTGTTTCAGCTGTTGGGGTGACGAAACGGGGCTCGCAAAGCGTCTGCTTACGTAGACTCCGAGTCCTCTAGAGGCGTTCGCAGCCGCTCGCATGAATTCTCGGAGGAACTACGTCGCATTTACTGGCGGTCACAGCTGCGTGCCCGACTGCTTAGCGCGAGCTGATAACGGGCTACCACAGTTCATTTGCAACGTGCATGCGACACCATCAATGTTGCCGGTCTTAGCAATGTGAGCTCGTTCTGAGCAGGACCACTGAAGCAGGCGATGGAGCAGGCGATGGAGCAGACGATGTAGCAGACGATGGAGCTCATCCGGGCTAGCTAGGGGGCGCTGCGGGGATCTACTAGTGATGACGTTTGAGGAGGAAACGCGCAGGCCTTGTGCTCCACTCATCTCTGTTACGTCACGGCGCGGTGGTGGCGCGTCGGTCGCACTTCCGGTCTGGGGCTGTGGGCGGAAGGCCCCATGTGAAGGCGTGTATTCCTGCGTTGTTTTGAAAGGAACCTGACGAAAACATGCCTTTTCGTCAAACCACCGCGACTGGGGCTGTACCAAAAGAGCCGAGAAAGGTTTGAAGATCAGTTTTCATGTTCTCGGTTCGTCCGAGAACGTGGATATGTGCCGTAAAAATGGTAAACCAGACGCCGCCGGACCACAATTGCTGGGGCGGGAAGCACTTTGGGTTGAATTCACGTATACATGTGGTCATCAGATTTATTTGTTTTGTTCCAACATGAGTGCCGGAAAACCGTCAAGTTGTACGGCCCACCTGCGGAATACGTTCAGTGCGTCTTGAAGTTCGAACGGCCGTCTGATCGTTCGAACTGTCGTCTGCTCTTTCAAACGCTTCTGCTTGTCGTCTGCTCTTTTAGACGACACCGGGCCCGTAGACCAAATGTTGGCCCGGTACTTGCGATAAGAAGTAAGTGCGGGCCTCAAAGACTTAAGTTTGAAGGTTGGTAAGCATGCTCGACGTAAACAGTAGATACAAGGAGATGTTGATTATTGTTACCAGCGGCCATCACCGACTTGTTATGCCTGATTCACTTCGTCCGATTCTGCTTGCGATTTTCAGTATCGACGTCGACCATCTCAGCTACGGTTCACGCTTTTGCAGCCAGAGACGTCAGGACTGAAAATTGCGAGCGAAATCTCATCATGTGAATCAGGCTTTAGCTACATTCTGCGGCGTCCACACGGAATGAATCGCCGCATGCCAGATTATTCACGCGAAGTTTTGCGGTGTAACGAGCCTCGTTAATTTCGCTGACGCCGCTCATGTAGTCAGACATTGCCAGGAAGACGTAGAATCAACAATTCGAAAGCGATGAAGGGCAGGGGGACTCACACTGACGCCGATAACATCGCATTTCAATGGTTTGTTTATGGGCGACGGCGAGCTTGTTGCCCACACCCCCATCGCGCATGCGCGGCGCCGGTTGCATCCGCTAGGGCGCTCCGGCGCTCCGGTTTGTTGTACCGCCCGATCCGAGGGCTCAACCGTATTCATCCATCCATCCACTTGTTCGGAAAGAGAAAGTTAAATCCGGTTGCGGACGATCAGGCAGGAACAGCAGTCCGCGCACGGCAAAAACGCAAGGAGCAATGGCCGCCGAGCACATGGCAAAACAATGGGAGGCAACAGGCAGGGGAGGCAAGACAGCAGGTTGATTCCTGCGTGGACGAAGAGAGACCGGAGGAGAAGTGCCTCCGTCCGCCGGAAGTGACGTAGGGCGCCGAAGTGACGCAGTGCGTGGATGGAGCCTTATCTCCTCCCGACGTGGCTACATCCCCGCGCGTGGATGTGGATACTCCGTTGGTGTATTGGTTCGGCGGGGGTAAAACAAGAGCGAGGGCACGCGCCGACTCCACTAGCAGACGACAAAATGGGAGGTTGCCGTTTTCCATCTTTTGAGCTGTATCGGCGGGTTGTACGAAACATCGAACTCTCGCTCGTGGCTGCCGTTGTTAAGTGGTTCGCGTTCTTAGAATAGTTATGTCTATTTCTGTAAATGATCAACTAGCATATCTTTTTTTCCGTTACTTAAATATCAGTTGAGTCAGCCGGCAGTACTACCCTCAACTACTGCGTGTATTGCGGCAGGAGAGCACGTTTTTTATTTATTATTTCAGACTTCCACTCATGGTCGCTAAAGGCCTACACCAGTACGAACTTTGTGTAGTGAAAAAGGTACAGCAACCGGATTTACCTTTCGCCAGAGAGACCGGCCAATCTGACACAGTTTTCCCTATTTTTGTTTTTATTTGCACGTAGGTAACAGCGCAATTGGACCCTGTGAGTCTTTTTATCTAGCATAGTATTACACGACAACTGGCATACCACAAATCTGCGCATCTGCGCTTAAAAGTTTCAAAATGGCGCGATTTTAAACACAGCTTGCACGCCAACCGGACGCTACCTACAGCCCACTCGGCGGAGCGGACGACATGCGGGGTGGGAGGGGAGTGATTTTTTTCTCTTTACCCTAATGGAACGGTCTATGGAACCACTCAGTTGGGAAACTGCACCATAGAGACTGCTCAGAAAAGAGTGGCACCGATCCGTACCCGAGAACCGAGCTAAAGGCGATCACAACGCCGGCATTTCTTCCGGCGGCGGCCACTCGAGGAACTGCACGGGACTTCCAATTTGGTTTTAATCAGCCGTTTCAGGGCCAAAACAGATATTGTGGAAGGGTCTTCATGGGTGCGCCCCCGACTCCCAAGCGGACGCACCGCGGATTGCTATCGAGGTTAATACGCGAAAAGCTCAGGAAGCGCTACCTGAAACCGCCGCTGAGGCACGGTTGTATAAAAACAATATTAATTGTACTGCAAAACTTTGCAAAGTAAGGATTTTAGAAAACAACACACGCCCTTTATTTTGTACTAAACTCCAATAAAAGTTACTACAAAAAGAGTTTTTTCCGTTGGTTTTTACGCAAAAACATGCTTTCTAAAAGCTCAAGGTGACCACAGTTAAGACAAATGATGAAGGATGGCGCTGTTGTCTTATTTAGCTCGGTCTCGGTGGACGCCAGCGGCCCCGGTTTCGACGGTGCGTTTCCCAACTGAGGGTTCTAGTAACGTTGCCTCAACACCAATTCAGTTTCCCCGCTAAATTTAGTGAGGAAAATGACGTCACGACTTCGTGTCAAGTCACCCATGAACAATTTCAGTGGCAGGAGGAGAGGCGGAGGGAAGGGCATAACCCTCCCCTCTGTACCCTCCCTCCTCCTTTTCGAGAACTTCGCTCTAGTTTCGCCTTGCAGAGATTTGTGAGCGTCTCATTTTTTTTCTCCATTCTTCCATCCTCGTCCGCGAACCGGAGCGCTCCCTCCAAATCCGCTGACCCCTTCGGGAGAGCAGGGCGAAGCCCAGTACACTCCAAAACCGGATGCTCCATATTTTTATTATTATTATTTATTTATTGATACTACCGATACATCGATACATCGATATATCGATACATCGATCAAGGATACATCGATCAAGTTTTACGAAAAACCAGAGTACAGAATGTGGTAACGCAGCAGAAAAAAGT
>JAZHYW010017980.1:0-29707 GCA_037355805.1 Ixodes ricinus
AGTCGTAACAAATTTCTGTAGGACCGCCAGAAGCTCGTCAAATAACCCCAGCAGAAGCCTGAAACCGCTCTCTTGCGGCATCACAAAATATTTCGTAATATAATTCTTACATTCGTTGCCACTTTTCCACAACACATGTGCATATTGTTTATCATTTCCTCGTTCATCCATTTCTTCTTCTTTATTATGGTTGTTATGGCGACAGGTGCGGGCTTCACTCTCGATTTCGACCGTTAACAGGCAAACCCAAAAATTCGGATCATTCATGACTCAGGATATTTTGATGCGTCCAGATTCTATGTTTTATAGATTTGCATCATCGTTGTGCTGTGGAGTTAGCAACCCACCGCAGTTCTCCAGCCGTGATGTATTTGAGGAAAGCACGCTGAAACAGAAAATGACATGGTTACGCGTCTAGTTCGAGCCCAGCGTCGAGACAGCAGCGGATAGTGAAATTGCGGACGCTGACGTCGTCGGTCCCGGGTGAAAGACGGGCTGACGCGCTCGCTTCCATCTACGCTTTGCCTTTGTTCAACTGTTCGTCCAGCGTGAGTTCTATTTTCTGATAAAATCACTTTCGCCGGTTGTTTCGCAGAATAAAGCAAAAGGACGCAAATATTGTCATTACAGATTATGTTTTACCAGCTTTTGCGTTTATGACAGGCGCTTTGCTATTTTGTCTCACCGGGAACGACAATGTCGCTGTCATTGCTAAGCTGGTATTCTGACCTGGGGAGATGCTGGGCCTTTTCCTCGATATTATTATATGATCTCTGCTAGTCTGCGATGAGCCGGTCAGGAATTTTCTGAAGTCAGGTGTTGGTCAGCATGCCATTTGTTTAAGGAGTCCCTCCTCTCGCTGACACGCCTAAATTTTACACATGCAGAAATCAGAAGTGGACGGCATCCGGACCCCCCCCTCTAAATCCGCCCCTGGATGTAGACCCGTCTCGATGCTCGAGAGCCATCATTACAAACTCCTACTTCTCTCCCTCCTGGCTCTGTAAAACTACCAGGCTCGTCAAATACCTACAAAAAGTGGGAGCGTTCAAATACCACAAAGTGGGAGCGTAAGTTCTTCTGAAAAAAACACCCTTCAATATATCTAAACCTTGTCTATGTTATATTATTTTCAACCCATATGAACTACGACATTCCTTTGTAAAAACGTCCAACAAGTTAAAAATGTACAATTGTAAATCCGTCGTATATTCATTACTTTCATAACATCAATGGCAACTCGTATCTAATCTTTCCTCGTTCATATGTTTGTTTTCGCATTACGGTTGTTGGCATTAGTAAAAAAGACGCAACAGTTATTTAATTACATGCGAAGCAAGCCAATCAAAATACGTGCAGTTTGGTTTCCAGTCCACTAAGCTTATGAGTCCAAAGTAATGTAGCCATTAAGAATAAATGCTTCGATACCAAAATGATTAGTATAGAAAGTGAGTCTAACTGGATAATATTTAATAGCAGACGTTCCGCGCCTTCAATACGATTTCTCAATAAATCCAGCATACCTTGCCGTTTATACAGGCTACATACATCTTCCCATCTTCTGAAATCTTGATCAGCGTGTAATTAGCACTGGCAAAAGATACAAACGGACTCCATAGGCTGGTTGCGGTGCGTTCAGTTCCCCTGGAAATTTTGACGTGCTTTAAAAATGGGCATGTCTATAACCGACGCAACTGTAGCCATAATAGCCTCAGGATTTGTAATCAGGTGTCAAGTGGTTACCGTTCAGTCAAACAAAATATACAGACGAAAGCCTTCAATCGCCCAGCCGCGTAAGCAAAATCAAAACGAAAAAAGGGAGTGGGCGATCAATGGGATTCATCGATAGATCCGTGAGCGATACAGTTCCTCATACCTCCTTCGTCACGCAACTTTGCGTCATGTAATCTGACGATAACGTACCGAAAACGTCATCTTACTGATACGCCCTGGTACAGACTGACGTCATCCTTACGTGATCGCGTGACACAAATACATCATCTCCCGTGATCTCGTTGCCAGGAATGACCGTCATCTTACGTGACCACGTTATACAGAATGACGTCAGCTTACGTGATCACGTGACGCGTCATCTTACGTGATCACGTAACGTCATCTTGTAAATTCAGCCTCTCCCCAGAGGCTATACGCTACAGGCCGGTATTAACAGCCGATCCCGAAAACAAACTCCTATGGCAATGAAACACCGAGTCTCCATTGAGAATACTCAGCAGCGACCGTCTGTGGAAAGCTGCGCGTTAAAGATTTTGGTGAGATCAGTATCCGTGTTCCATTAACTTCAACAGGTAGAAGTTATCGTTCAAATATGACACAAAATATAGATATAATTCCGGTACTAGACATCAAGATCTGTCTAATGCGGTTTGACGTCGTTTAAATTCCGTGTATATACAAATTGTAGCAATAAGGAATTATTTGTGCAGCATGTTTCAAAAAAGTGTGTTATTCGACATAGGCCGTTGGGAGAACAGTGTGATTCAGTGCATACCGTAAGCAGACTGGTACCTTGTGCAATAAATGAGTAACATTTCGTCGTCCCAGTGGTGACAGGTGATTTCTTGCTAAATAAAAAGTATGCATCAAAAAAATAAAACATTTCACAAACCAGAGTTTTGTGACATATGCTTACAAAGTATTCAGCCACTATTTCGGAACACTTTCAGTCTAAACAGTATACTTCTGCAACACTGTGCTAGCTTAGGAGAGGGTCACAGAGCCTATATTTTTATCTTCCTCTAGGACAGACGTACAGAGTCATACCGCAACACGCATCTGTGGAACACCTGAGCTATCCTTCTCGGTAGCGGTACAGTAGCAGACGACACAACGTAACCATGGTTATCGAGAACAGCTTTGCCCTCGCCCGCAGCCTCAAAGTAGCGAGGGCAGAGCTAAGTCATTAAGCCGCGGCCATGTACGACCGATTCAGACTAGGAAATGGTCTTGAAGAACCGAGAAATAGTATCTTGTATATAATAATCACATCATTAGTATGTTCTACACAGCTAAACCAAATAAATATTTGCAGCTTGTGAGAATATGTTTGCGTGACGATTTACCGTTCGCATCTGACAGATGTTAGCAGATAATTTCCATGTTCCGTGGCTCGCAGTTATCAGTACCCCCTCGGAGTGACTTCACCATGTTTTTTGTTATTTTTTTTTTGCTTTTTGTTTGCAGGGCATTGTAAAAATTACAAACCACGCGAGAGAAAAAAATCTTATTGTACAGTACGCGTGATTTTGAGCTTCATAGCCCCTAAAAGATATTGATAAGCTCTGTCCAACTTGGGGAGAAGCTAATCCTTTCCTGTTGGATGACTAGCGTATACTGGCAGCTCGTTTCCTGTCTGTTTTGTCTATACTCCGTTTCACCGTAACTTGTGAAACTTCAAAGGTCAGAGCTGCTGTGAGGAATACGGTCGCGGAGCAAAGCATGGGACAACTACTTTTAATAGCAATTCTATGGCGCCTGCATGGAGCGCGTATCCGAGTTTTGTAGTGGAGAGGAAAAAAATAAAATGAGCTCAACGATTTTATAGTAAACACTTTACCCCTCATAAAGTAGAACTTCAACCAAGTAACGGTACGCGCTTTCATGCCCATTTCAACGAAGTTTGGAGAACGATGTGTGTGCGTCTTGTAGATACACATGTGGAGCAGCATGTTTATGTTAAAGGCACTGTGTTTAATCGCTGCAGTACGCAGAAGGCATTATTTCCAGGCGGCAGTCTCAGCCGTTTCCGTCTGCGTAGCTACGAATACAGCTTCGTAGCGCACGTAGAAAAGTCGTCGAAGGAAATCTAGTCAAAGAGGCCAACTGGTCGCCGCTGTTTCAAAGCCCTAATGTATAAGTTTTGCTCAGATATTTTCAAGAAACTCCTGCCCTATGGTAATGCGTAATATCGCCGCACGGTAATAGACCTCCAGTGTGCTCTTTCTTGTCAAAGATAACAACTTGCAGCTTTCTCCGCTTTCACGGTGCAGTGGGGGACGATAACTACGTCGCGCGTGTATCACTGGGGCGCTTGTTAACCTACTCGGCCCACTCGTTCACACCGCTTCGCGGCGCCAGTCTGCAGCGGCTCATAACGAAAATGCTAACCCACCTGGCCCGCCAGTCACGCTTCGCGGCGACGGTCTGCGGCAGCTCATTACAAAAAGTAGTAAAGGAAACAAACAAAAGGACGATCCCGAAATGAACATCTCTCAACTTGTCTCAAGGTACTGTCCTGTATTCGCCCCCTCGTGATTTTTATTTCCGTCTTGTAACCTAAGAAAAGTGCTGTCCCTAGTCCAAACACAAATTAAAATTTAGGTCAAAAGATAGCAAGGAACCACAAACTTTTACCTCGGACCGTCATGTAACCTATTCGACGAATCGCCCTTCGACAAATTGCCCATTTCGACAAGTTGCCCTTTGACGAATTGCCCTATTACGAATTGGCCTATTTGACGAATTGGCCGTCAACAAATTGGCTTTCGACGAGTTGGCCGGATCTCCTCATATCTGTGTTTCCAGACTTTGTATACATGCCTTGCACGTGGCGTCATAGGGCACTGTACCAGCCGCCATTGCTGCACCGTACCTTGTGCAGCATACATTTCGCACCATTCGATTTGTTTCTCTCGGCAAGCCTTGCCCAGAAGACAAATTTGATGGTGTCAAATGTATGCTGCATAAGGTAATGAAACAGGGGCATGGTATGGAGCAATTGCGGCTGATGTGACGTCAGTGCCAGTCGTGTATACCTGGGCGCATGTGTGAACTCGGAGAGAGAAGGAAAGGGAAGGCACCATTTTTGGGGGCTGTCTTGTCCACTCAGTCGCTCAGACAGGACTGGTTTGGCTTGACTACCTCCGCTATTCTCACGGCTTGGCTTCATAATTGTTATGCCTCCTCACTGTGCAGCTGTAGGTTGTGCAAATAGCAGCAAAAATGGTTCAAATGAAAATTTTTATAGGGTTTCAGCAGCCTTTTGCGAGTGGTGCACGAAAGCACCCAATGTGAAACACCCCGCCCCTTTTGCCCTGCTTTCAAGAGCTCGTGTTTCAGAAGCCTATGACGCGAACCCCCGTGTCAGCTGGCCGGGACCTCAACGTGATGGCGGGACATTCTGCTTTTACCCAGAAGACGGCTGGCTGGGTCACACTGCTCTTACATCATACAAAAGACAGTCTGCACACGCAAGTCACCGCAATATCTGTGGTTCGAACGCCGCATGCTAAGTTTCTCCTTGAACCCATTGCCAGGCTGCATTCGAAGCATGGATCTCGCGGTGACTTGCCCTCAAATCTGTATGCAGACTGTCTTTTGTATGATGTATAAGCAGTATGACCCTAGCTTAACGTAATCAAGCTATACCCGGTACTTAAGTAAAGAATAACTGGATAAAGCTTTTCGTTCTTAAGGTGTGCGCTATACTCATTCACATCTTGCCACATTAAAACTATGAAAAAAAAAGAAACAGAAAATATCAGTTACTGGCAAAACATTTAGAGTGTGCGACAGAACCCTGACGGAATGCCTTGAAAACCAATCGTGAACTCTCCTGTTCGCAGGGCCAACTCGTTGGAGGTTCGTAGATGTGCTGAATTCAGAGAAAGATAGTTTCTAACATACCGTTCCTTACTTTTTGACGGTGCAGGCGAGCCTTCGTGATATCAAGACCGCCCGGATTTCACCCGTCCAAGTTTGTTTGCACGGCCCCGGGTATGGCGGTGCCTCATGCGCTCGCAAGGTATACAGTACAATGAAGTGACGGAATGGAATAACCTTGAATAACTTATGCGTTCAAGGAAAGTGAAATCAGCTGTTTGTAGTGGCCGGGCCTTATAAACGGAGCTCACAAGCTCCGCACAAGGTGGATAGTTGGGTCGGGACTGGAACTGGTCACCATTACTTTCCTTACATAACACTGTGCCTTGAAAGCCAACCCTTTTTTTAGTTGCTTGCACGACGCGACACTGAGGTGACAATTAAGTGACCGAGTCGACAATACAAACTGATGCTGCGTTGGCGGTCTGCACATTTTTCAAGGTATACAGACGAAAGAGGTCATCTGTATCGTAGACATTGGATTTCATTAATCCTCCAGGGCATCGAACTGAAAAGAAAACCAAACATCAGAAAAAAACCTTCAATTTGTGTACAAACCGGAATCAAACCGAAACATTATAATTTTTTTCATTCTGGAAAAAACTTGAACTGGAAACCGAAAAATTATTTTTGAGGTTTCCAGTTCAAGGGAAAAATTGGGTATGTGAAACATACAGAAGTTTGATGAAGTGTGAAGAAACTTTACCCAAATCGTATAAGGTCTTAAATTTTATTAACACAAAGATGTGGTGGTGCCATCAACGACTCGCTTTGGGGTGGCGGCCGGCCTCGTACCTGAAAGTTTTTTCTCCGGCTTTCGCACAGAGCCTCTACCGTGTAAAACTGCGTAGGCTGCCCCAAAGTAACCTTCAGGTCCCTTGTCTGCAGGTTCGAAATCCGACAAAGGCACTTCACTGGGGCGTTGTTCATAACCCTAGCTGTTTTTGAATGCAAGTAGCCCATCTCCTCGTGTTAGTGGCTGGTTGAGGAAAGGCGCGCAAAAGAGACCTTTTGTGCGATGTAACGTTGCAAGCACGGTTGTGCTTATTACCTTACGTTTCGCACCCAATTTCCTGAAATTAGAACACCTGAAGGGCCAGTGACAAAGAGTTTATATTTTACAATTCAAAGACGATAACATTGAAGATGACATAAATATTGTTTCTTTTACGCCATTGTTTATGTTATTGTATTTCGAATCGTAAAGCACCAAGGTATTTATGCTTTTCCAGAGTTTACAGAAACACGACAAAAAAGGTCTCAACATTAAAAAAGAATATTCGTGACTCATAATCTCGAGACTGTCGCTCAGGGCTTCCCTCGCTCTCTTTTCTGCAGTCACATGCAATGACAACAGCATAAACTCTTCATAAAAAAAAAAAAAGGATGGAGGTTTTGAGGAGTATTGAGCTGTTGGGCACCAGGGCATCGAACGGAAAAGAAAACCAAACATCAGAAAAAAACTCCCATTTGTGTGCAAACCAAAACCAAACCGAAGCATTATAATTTTTTTCGTTCTGGAGTGAAACCGAAAAATAATCTTTGAGGTTTCCAGTTCAAGGGGAAAAGTTGGGTATGTGAAACATACAGAAGTTTGACGAAGTGCGAAGAAACTTTACCCAAATCGTATAAGGTCTTAAATATTAGTAACACAAAGATGTGGTGGTGCCACCAACGACTCACTTTGGGGTGGCGGCCGGCCTCGTACCTGGAAGTTTTTTCTGCGGCTTTCGCACACAGCCTCTACCGTGTAAAACTGCGTAGGTTGCCCCAAAGTAACCTGCAGGTCTCTTGTCGCCAGGTTAGAAATCCGACAAAGGCACTTTTCTGGGGCATTGTTCATAACCCTAGCTGTTTTTTAATGCAAGTTGCCCGATCTCCTCATGTTAGTGGCTGGTTGGGGAAAGGCGCGCACTGAAAGCGACACCGACTCGTGATAGCCAACACTGCATCGGCACTTGATCCATTATCGTCAGTATCCGCTTGCATTTTAAAGCGACGGTAATATCTCCACTTGTTTTCTTATTTTTCTAAGAAGGAAAGCGCGAAGAACCGGCTATGCAAAATCAAATCTGGGGTTTTACAAGCCAAACCGACGACGGGCATTCGGAACACCTCAGCAGATGACTGAGGATTAATTTGCACCACCTGGGGATGAGACGTGCAACAGAAAGCTCGATTACACAACCTTCTCCGCAATAAGCCTTTGTCAAATTGCGGGCACCTGAGCCGGGATTAGAATCCGCCACCTGGTGTCTGTAGGCCGGTGCCTTGCCTTGGAGCCACTGAGGTGCCAAAGAAACCGGCAGTGTAGTGAGCCTGATGCACGACCGGTCATTACCTGATCAGCTGTATCTTGGGGGCCGGGGGACCTGCGAGCTTGTCTGGTTGCATGCTCCTTGACCTTGAGCTCTGTCGGGTGCTGTACCTGCGTGCAGTGTTTTCTCTGCCCCACGGGCCATCCCACTGGAAATAAACGCCCAGAGCAGCTACAAACTTTTGTGAAGCAAGATGTCTTTCCTTGGCGACTTTGTCTGCACGCATCAACTTGTATATTTCGTTGTCTCATGCCAGCATCTCATTTAGGGATATTCAATCGCATTGCTTCCAGTTTGCAAAGAAGTAGCAATTCCTGATGCACACTAGACCGCCTCAAGGCTTGTCGATGAACCGTCCAACCAATTCAAGGCTTGTTTCATAAATCATGATAAATAACGAGGAGTATCATGAGAACCTGGTACCGAGAAGAAAGTAGTGTTTATGGCACAAAATAAAATGTGCAGCGTTTTTAGTCAACTTTGTAGCACTTTCACGTTTTTTCCAGATAGTCCTTAAAATCTTTTTTTTAATTGTGGTATTTGATCTCGTTCCTTGAGATTCAAAAACTTAAATTTAAATTCTTCGAACATGAATAGCAAAGAAAATCGAAATTTTCAAACTTTTCATACTCAATCTGTAAAGAGAGTTGGAATGTTCAAACCTGAACTTTCAGAAACTTGACATCTTCAAACTTTTCAAATTCAAAACACAGCAGGGTTTGAAATTTGCGAACTTTTCAAATTCAGACCTTAACTCCTCCAACCTCAGCAGGTTTGCGACATCCCTAGTTATGATTTTATCTAGTCAGCTAGTTGGGCTGAATGGATGTAGAAGTTGCGACAGTACTTTTCCATCTGATGCTAAGTTTCCAACGTCTGAAAATAGCTAATGACACAGCATCGTCTGAAACCACCACGCTGCAGTGACGTTATTGAGTAACAATCGTCGCTCAGAATAAAGCAGTGGGGAACACGTTTGCCTGGAAAGCAAATTCGCATGTCTAGACATTGTACATACGCTCAGATGGCATCATAAAGTATATATCTGTCGTATTATCTGCATCTGGCCCACAACGCACTCATTGTTATACATTCCTAAATGGCGCGTTTCGTGCACATTCACCCGTGTGAGAGGTTCATTCTCTGGTCTCAGACAACTGAAGGAAGTTCTGTGCCTTACTTACTTTGTGCTGCTGGGTAGCCTTTGACAAAGAAATGCTCTAGTACTGCTAGGTGTATAGTGCTTTATTATAGACATTGAGGAGAGAAACCAGAATTTAACTCGCCTCACTTAGACACGGTACAGGCTGTAACGTGGGTTCGCTTTACAGAATTGGTTTGTTCTAAAAAGAACCTCAGGCTATGCCTGTAGTCTCGTTGTCACTGCCAACATAAAAACGTGATTTGCTTTTGCAATGCAAACTATAGAGACCGACGTAGGTAGATTGTCCCATTTCGTCTGAACTTGCAAGTATGCACACATCGCGTCTTGGTCAATGCAGGGTTAGGGAAGAGAGACTTCAGATACTACACAGCCCTGCAAAAACAATGTTGCATTGCTTTCATTTTTTTTTAAGTCTCCATGTGTAGAATTGTGTGGCATGTAGACTAGCTTGTCTGACTGTTCGATGTTTTTTGGCTAATGTATTTATACTCTTGTCATACCAGCTGTCATGGCGATGGGCTACTCTCCGACGGGAATATGCACATCTGAAAGAGACCTGGCCCATGAACATCACAGCTACAACATTGCTGCCACAGTACAACTAGATACAATAGTAAACGGCTTATTCAAGTGACCAAGTGGTGACAAGGGAATCTCGTGGCCACCTTCAGCAGGTAGGTTTGTCAACAAGGTGGCAGATTTCACTCTTTGTTCAATATCTATGGTGCTTTCATTGCCATTCAATGAAATGGAATGAGGAAAGATGTACTGTAAAAGCCTTGAATGAATGTTTTTTTCAGCACTCAATTTTGATGAATCTAATTATGGGGGCATCAAGCGTCGCACGAAAATTTCAAACAATATTTGATTTCTACAAAACCATGCTGCTAGTTGCGAATTGGTTTTCTCTACTTAATGTGCGGGTTATTGCAGAGCCACCATGCACTTTAACAGATATTAAACACAAGCATGATGTTGTACTGCTTTGTCATTTAATCGCATCACCTATCGCCATCCCAAACCTTCGTTTCGGGTGCTGTGTGTGTGTCGTCATGGATAAAGGGTTTGTGGCTATTTAGTTCCGTTGTAGCTCATGAGGGAATTAAATGTATCTCATTTCCTTCCCGCGGGACCACTGTGAATCCTGTCGGAGAAAAATGAGATGTCTGGCTCCTTCCTGGGTTATGGCAGAGCTAAATCGCCACAAACCTAGACGACACGGGTTCTGACCTGTCCTATGTACAGTCGCTCAACTAGTATACTCCGTGCACCCCTAAGCTGACGGTGCAGTGGAAGCTACGTGCTTGCTGGACCAGTTGTACGCCCATCATTTGCCATCTGATCACACTCCCCCGCCCACATCCATGCGCCGGGAGCAGGGTGCGGTGATGAGAGGAAGGCGGTCGATAGGTCCAGTGAATGTGTAGCTCCCACCCCACGGTCAGCTTGGTGGTGAACAGAGCATGGGAAACAGCTCATTACATTGCATTAGCACTAAATGACAGAGAGCAGGTTTATATGATTTGTAGGCTTATATGAGGCCTCTTATTGAGTGCCACATTGGAGACCTGTGGCCAAAATCAAAATTTTCGGGACGGAACCAGCAATAATTAACTGGATTGATTCCCACCGAACAAATTGAAGCCAAAGTGTGGAAAGCAACGGTAATGTTGCAAACCCTCTGCCAGCATATTCGGCTGTAGCTCACAGTTCTGTTTTGGGGTCAGTCTTGACATATATAAATGGCATACTACACAGCACACCCCCAGAAATACAGGTCGGGCTTTGGGGACGATTGTATTATTTACTCACCGATGAGCACTTTGGATAAGCAAGCATCATTAAATAGGTATGCTAACGACATAAAGGAATTGTGTGTAATATTTTCAAGGTGTCAAAGTCTAGCATATAGACCAGGGGTGGCCAAAGTGACATGGGGTTAGAGCCGCAGACAAAACAGCAAAAGTTCAAAGAGCCACAGGAAAAGTAAAGGAAAAAGGCTACTTAAAAAAAAAACTATATGGAGGGAACAGTGCTTTCCAAAAAGGACTAGTATCATTGTTGACTACAACAAATAACACCAAGTAGCAGAACGTTACTTTAACCGCTCAGCAAAAATGAAAGCTTCGCCTGGTTCGCTAGCCAGCCACTGCCCCTGACGCCCATTATGCGTATACAGTTCGAAATTTTCTCTAGAACAATAAAAGAAACAGTGTCACTGGACACATCAATGTGTCAAAGACCAGTCCAGCTGTATCTACGTAGTGTAATACAAGGCTGCCAAGTCTGTGAGCTTTTTTTTTAATTCTAAAAGTCTGTTTGTTTTTGGAACACAGGAGGGGTAGGGGGCATGCTCACCCGAAACCAGCGAGCCGCACTTGGACCCGCGATGGGCCGCATGCGGCTCGCGAGCCAGTTTGGCCACCCCTGATATAGACTAACCGGATTTTTATTTAGCAAAGTTTACTGCAAGGTAAATATCACATCAGCATTCACCAAGTTACCTTTTCTTTCAGATATATATATATATTTTCTAATTCATGCTTTGTTGTCCACCTTTTCACCGTGGAATAGTGCTTTACCCTTAAAGGGCTAGTGAACAGAAATTTCGAGCTCACAGAACAAGGCTGGACGGATAGGCAGGACGGTGCAAAACCCCAACACAACACTCGTACAGCGATATCTCTAACGGATCGCTGTATTTTTGGAAAAGAAGTGTGCGAGTGAACACGGCCGACGAGACAGGTCACGTCACGATTGCCATTCCCTCTCCTTCTCGCTACGTCCCTTCGAGCTAGTGAACCGAAGCGAGGAGGAGAGAAGCGAGGCCGCTTCCCCTCATTCTGAAATTCTGCCGGAGGACAATGACGTCAAAGACCTCGCTTGATCGGGCCCTTCTTATCCAAAAGTGCGGCCATCCGCTTGAGATATTGATGTACGAGTCATGTTTTGGAGTTCGTAGCGTCTTGTTCAACGCTCATGCATCCTTATTTTGCGAAATCTAAATTTCGGTTCGGTATCTCTTTAATTGGGTACTAAAGCATGTTTTGAGAGTCTCGTTCTATGGTCATACCTCAACTCTACGAGCACTAATCATCCTAAAAAACCAGAAATTACATTCATTTGCGGCCAATTCGTATCTTAAGAAAGTGATCAAAGTTCCAGACACTTACCATCGTCCCAGAATGACAGATGGTGCTACCGAACCTTGCTGAATATGGTCGAACGACGGACGGCGCGTGTCAGCCACTCGCGAGCGATGGGTTCCCGCGTGGACGAGCACAACTGGTCGGCAGCTCGTCCACGGTGGACCCCAGCTTGTCCACGGTGGACCCCATCGCTCGCGAGTGGCCGACACGTGCCGTCCGTTGTTTGACCGTATTCACCAAGGTTCGGTAGCGTCATCTGTCATTCTGCGACGACGGTACGTGTCTGGAACGAATCAATGTAATTTCTGTTTTTTGTAGCGTTAGCTACACTGGCCGAGGTTGAGCAGTTTCGCGTGGCTCTCATAATGAGCCGTACTCCGTGCTGCGCAAGCGCGAGGAGCAGTGACGTCACACGGCGCACAGCTGGCGGAGCGGAGCCGCCGTCGCCGCGAGCTCACGCTGTTAGCAGCGCGCACCTCGCCAATCTGTGCAAGCGCGAGGAGCAGTGACGCCACACGGCGCACAGCTGGCGTGCCGAGCCGCCGCCGCCGCGGGCTCTATTGCCACCGCGTGCGCCTCGCTGGTCTTCGCATTCCAGAGGAGTGACGTCATAGCCGCGGCAGATGCACTGGCGCCGCCGCGTGCACAGCCGTGTGCCTCCGTTGCGCAGTAGCCAAGTCTGACGCTGCACCGGAGCTGCTTGATAGCGCCTCTCATTTTGTGCGCATAAGCTCACGCTACGTATATCCTGGCATAACCGAGCTAAGCCACCGCAATTTTTTTTTGGATGGTTAGTGCTCGTAGATTGAGATATAACAATAAAACGAGGATCTCAAGAAGCACTTTAGTGCCCCTTTAAGACAAGGCTGCGCTGCGGCAAAGCGACATATACAGAATTGCAATGCCTACTCCACGGGTGTAGCTTCTCGGCAGTGCACCAGTGCGTGGTGTGAGAAGCACACTCAACGGAGATAATTAGACTGCCCGAACATACCACGTACAATGAGAGATATCACGAAACATCCGAGTACTGAGTCATGTTCGGTGTGTAAATCGAATCAAATCAACACGTTATTCTAAGCGATAACCGGAAGTTCTGAACGATTCGCACAATGTTACAGGAACAATCTGGCAGTACTGCGATGCCTGAACTATTAGTTTCGGTAGTTATAAAGTGAAATTAACTTTTGGTGCATTGTAGGCATAAATTCATCACATTTTGGTGAAATGTAGCAGGGTAAGGACTTTGGCGGAGCATACACATCAATGCTTTTCCCCTTGGAAGGCATTCTTGCACATTCCGATCCAAATTTCCCATCTTCAACTTTCTTCCTTAGGTAGCATGCAGCAGGACTTCAAGGGATAACTTGCTGGTTGGGAAGTAACTTTGTGGCTTACTTAAAAAGCCCCTGAAAAGAAATAAAATGTTTTTTTTAAACAGACTGGTTGGGACACAAGTGCTAAAAAATATTTTATGGAAAAAAAAGTTTTTAGAGCAATATTGATTGCGAGAGATTTAATTGAAATTGTTCGCGAAGTCCATGACGTCACGGGTCATTCCAGAATTACCATCTTGGTCGTGAAGGCGATCGACCTCTCCTCCACGCGCCTGAAATGCCGAGAGAGAAAACAAGTGGTAAGGACGTGACTGCCAACTAAATCGCGTCTCGCACCGTCAATATTGCTCTAAAAAATATTTTTTCACATAAAATTTTTTTTGACACGCGTGTCCCACTAGATTGTTTAAAAAAAACATTTCTTTTCTTTTCAGGGGCCCTTTAATAGGGCGAGTCTTCCACTCCCACTCAATGGATTGATCAGGACGCACCCAGAACAAGCATAGCGACCTACAATCTGTCTTGCATACAGCATGTTTCATATCTCCATGTTTGAATTTCCTTTTCTGCACATTGGTTCAAGAGTGGCTTGGATTGACTGCTTGGTCTTTCTTTCCCCATCAGGCAGGCAGTCTACAGTACTTCAAGCATCTGCAATGCTACACAGTAGAGGGAACGTGCCAAAGGCCTGGTTGATGGGCAGGATCGGGCTGCACCATAGAGTTCTACGCAATCGACCTCTGGGAAGCAAGCGTCTGCATGATCAAGTGTGGTTTCTTGGCAGATGATTGCCTGCAACACTGGTGTTCATCAACATATGTGGTGAATGTCTTGAGAAATATTTCTCGGATGCAAGACCCCGAACTGCACCTGGAACTCTGATGTAGCTTGTGCATGCTCTTTTGATTACCTTCTGAAGACTGCCTAAAAGAACTGCTGGAGAATGGCGGCTGGGATGAAGGCGTAACAAGATGCGTCATAGGAGCCGCCATGTAGTGGCGTAGATTGTCTCAATCCCGGTGTGGCTCGTTCTAGAAGTTCCAGCAATGAGAGCGAGCAGAGGGGGAAAATGTTGCTTTCGTCGCGACGTCCCAACTTGGGGTTCCTTGAATCTTCCTCGACTGACTTGCTAATGAGCCTACAGCAGAACAGGCATCTGCGGTGCCTGCCTTCCACTGCTGTAACACTGCCAGGATTGAGACCAGGGGTTCATCCATGATTGTCAATCTGGGAAGGTGTTGCTAATTCTGGGAAAAGCCTCCCGAGGGGTGTATAGCATAGATTTGTGTACTTTGAGTAGAAAGTTCTTATAGCGTCGTCCCACTAGAGCGACAAACACCAGATTTTTGTCCGGCAACACCACGAAGTTTTGTGTTGCTGATGCTGTTCCACTGCAATGACCAACACCCACGACAAACACCGACAAGCGCCGACAAACCATCGACGACCGACAAGTTCTTGTCTGTCGTTGAACTTGAAGCGCAGCAAGCAGTCCCACCGAGGAACATCTCTCGGAGACAAACTTAATTTTCTCGCCCGCTTGTGCCTTCTGTTGCTGTCTTCCCCACCCTCCTTCTACCCTTCCTCCCATTCCTCTTGTGACTCAGTCCTTGGAGGCCACTGATCGTTCCCACTCCCGCAGTTCCAATTCCTGGATTGCTCGTAGTGGTCGCGGGCGCGGCTTGCTAGTGGTCGTGTTGCGAAAGGGAATTTGCTGTGGCTGGTTTTGCTCGCGAAAACTTGGTGCGCGAGGTGGTGCTTCAAGACGCCGAAGTCTACGCCCCTGCATCGGGATGGATACACCCATGTGCGAGGACTGACCAAAGTAAGACCGCTCACCACGAGCTAGGACACGACGTTCCGCCAATTCCGCAGCTAGCCATTCCGGCAAAACCAGAGACTTGTCTTCCGTTCTGTGATAATCGAGATGGCGTATTGTCCCCCATAAAACGCCTGCCCTCGGTCATTCGGATATGAAGTTAAAAACGTCCTCAAACCGACACGAAATTCCGTGGCGCTCACCTGGAATGCTTCGAACGACCCAAAAAAGGAACGATTCGGGAGTTCTAGTTCGGAAAAAGTTGAGTGTCGATTGTCACGACTGTTTTCGTAAAGTCGCCAATGGCAAATGAAGACAAGCGGAAGCTTTAAACAAGAAATAAAGTAATCGTCTCCACTTTCACCGTGTTTGTCGGCGCGTTTTACGCCCAAAGAGCAAAACACGAAAACCGCGTCGCCAGACTCTGTATTTTGAAGCTGTTTTGTTGACAACTCCAGTCCCACTAGGAAACAAGTTTCCTTGTCCCCGAGTTCTGCGTCGTGTCCGCCAGCTGGGACGGCGGACTCCGGCAAACAGGTGTCTGTCGTGTCGTATGTCGCTGTCGTCTGTCGCTGTTGCTCTAGTGGGACGCGGCTATTAGGGACTCTGCCTGGGGTATGTTAGGGGTGTGTGCGTATAAGTCGCTGGTCGTGAGAGCCAGCAGCATTGCATTCATTGTGCTCAGTGTCCTGGATCTTGTCTGGATCTGCCTGTAATTTATGGGGCCTTTAGAACTTCAGCATTACACAGTGATGACATCAGCAGCTGGAAATTGGTGGGACCGAAATAAAGATGACAAAACCAGACTTTAGCTGGAGTCTATCACTAGCATGGAGAAGCTATCAATAGCATGGACTTCAGATTCACACAAGAATGTCCCGTGGGTAACAGGATTTGATGCACAAGTAATTCTGAAGATGGCTTTAATGCTTCCGTTCTAATTCCCATGGACCTCCACAGGCTGAAAGGGCAGGTGACATTTCAGGTAACTGAACAGGTCACATACCTATGTATCAAGTGCAGAGAAGGAAGTGAACAAAAAGGCACCAGGACAAGGTCCCTATCCCTATCTTATGAAACTGAGTTCTGCATGGGTTTTTATATCGTACTTCATTCTCTGCTCCTTGGGGTTACAAAGACGTATTAAAGCAGTCCTAGCTCACCTCCAGTGCTGATCAAAGTAACACGATGTGAAATAATGATAGGCGTAAGAAACAAACAGCTTGAAACCAATTCACGTCCTTTTAATTTCACAAAACTTGGTATGCGCAAAATAGCCTAAAACTGGTACAAATCAAAGCAGTCTGTGCAATAAAACGTGAAAATACGGCAGAAAAAGTAAACACTTGCGGGGCGTCAAACCGCGGAAGAAAATCTGTTCATGGCAATCTTGTTCAGCGACAAACAAGTGTTCATGCAGCTGCGAAGCATTGAGGTGGATATAAAGTCTGCATAGCGTTTCAGAGCAAGAAAAACAGCCAATTAATTGAGCAGTACGATTGACAGCATTGCGGGCGCTACGCGGGCGCGTAGGAAGGCGACAAGGCTTACTTTGACAAAAGCCACACGGAAAACGTAGACACCAGCCACACACGCTGTGCAGGGCTCTCGTTCTCGCTTCTTGAAATACGGTTGAAAAGCACTGCGCATTAGCACTGCCAGCACTCCACGTATACACGGTTTCAACTACGGAACAGAGCAGCGAGGCCTACTTCATTCGAGCTTGGGTAGAGAATCGCCGAGGTTGGAGCAGTCGGACTGTGGACATCGGCAAGCTCGAAACTTCAGCTACCGACTTGTATGCGCGTAATATGCGGAATAACTCAATGGATATGCACTGGCAGATGAAACAACGCGTACTCTACACAACAACGACCACGGCACCGTGGTCGTTTATCGTTTCCTTGAGCAAGTGCTAGAATCTGTTTCCGTACTTAGAATGCCTGTTGTCAATATGGGCGATATTAATATTAATATTTGGCAGCCATTTCACACAGATAATGAGTTTATTGATATTTTATCTTCAAATGTTTTTTCCAATGTAATTGATATACCCACCCGCATTACAGGTTCTAGCAAAACACTGACTGATCTGTTCTTGACAAGCTGTGATAAAGATGTCAATGCGGCAGGCGTACTCACGACTGATATAATTGATCATTTATCGCTTCTTTTATTTCAAAATATCGGCGCCAAATATCGGCCGCATACTATTACACAATTGAATACAACAACTACCACGCGTTTCATAACAGAGAAGACTATTGAATATTTTCGCCAACTTGTATCCTATATAGGCTGGAGTGAAATATTGCATAGTACAGATCCCAAACGTCATATACGATTTATTCTTGAACACAATTATTGAGGTATATGATCGTGCTTCCGCTGCAGTAACAATAAAAAAACCAAGAAACCAAGATAACCCTAGATAACTCGTGACATTTTACGGAGAATTAAAGCACGGAATGAACTTTAAAATAAATTTATGTTTTCCGAGATTTACTTATTTTAAAAGAATTGAAAATAGTTAGGAATAAGCTGGGCTCTGATATAAAGAAGTCTCGTATCCGTTACTATGGTGATAAATTTTCGGATATATTTTTTGATCCCCCAAAAACTTAGCGTACTGTTAACGCATAAATGCGGGGAACGCATAAATTCATACCAGCTGAAATGAGAGTAGGCGAACAAACCTTAAAGGGAAAGAGTTTAACCGGCATTTTTTAACTTTTGGAGCCTCTGCTCTGTCGACCTCTCAGGATTTTGAGAAGTATATCAAGTACAATCTCCAGCACACGATGTTTCTTTACCCTGCTTCCCCTACAAAAATCGTCAGTCTAATCGGTAATTTAAACATAATTGCTCTTGTGGTTTCGGTGGTATAAAGTCGGCACCAATTAAAGCGGTTTCGGATTTAATATGTGATCTAGTCTGCCACTTAACCAAACTTGTGTTATCCTCGGGAATCTTTGCCTGAAAAAAATGAAAACTACAAGAATTTCTGTCCTGCACAAGGGTGGGGCTGTGGATGGTATCAGTAATTATTGGCCCATGTCAATACTTCTTTTTTGAATTAATAAAAAAGCTACAAGTTTCAAAATAGTTAATCATCTTAACAAATATCAATTAATCTCTGCAAATCAATACGACTTCCAGAGAGGTAAATCCACTGAATCTGCTCTGCTCAACATTAAGGGAAAACTCGTTCACGACATAGAAAATAAGCTATACACGATAAGTCTACTTCTAGACTTTAACAAAGCTTTTGATTATATTAAATGTGATATACTTTTTAAGAAGCTGCGTACTACGAAATTAGAGGCGTTGCACTTAAACTATTACGCAGTTACCTATCAAATCGTATCAAGTTTGTGGTAATCAATAATATAGCATCAGGCACTGATAATATAAGATTCGGTGTTCCTCGTGGATCCATATTAGGACCTATAATGTTTCTTCTTTATATTATTGACATTTTTTTACATTCCTGCATACTCCAGGCATTGCTCTCAATGCTGATGATACGAATGTTGTTTTTTCGTCCAAAGACCTATCATCCCTTTTTCGTTATGAACCTATGGCTTGAAAATTTGTCAAAGTGGCTAGATGCCAATCAACTTCTTATAAATGTTAATAAAACCACGTTTATTGTTTTTTCTTCAATTAACACACCAGAAAATCTTACCAGTGAATTAATATTTCAGTCACGATCTTTAGAACGGCTTTCCGACTCCAAGTTCTTAAGTGTACCGTTTCATAAAAATCTTCGTTGGACGTCTCATATAAGTCTCGTGAAACGTAATATTGCGCAGTCAGTCGGTATGTTAAATAGGTTAAGAAACATTACTGCCCGCATGGCTAAAGCGTGAGCTTTACTTTCTACTGTTCATTCTAGACTTCATTATTGTTTACTCGTCTATGTAGTGACATCCAATTCAAATATAGATCGTTTGTATTTAATGCAGAAAAATGCATACGGTTTATTCAAAAGTTTTCTGCACCTGATCACACATCCTCATATTTTGAACTGAATCATCTACTGAATATTGAGGCTCTATATAATCAACGACTGTATGAAGATATTTCACTACTTTTCAACATGCATAACCAACACGCCTGCATCGTACATTAGTATGAAGATATTTTTTCAAAACTAAAGCTGGCCGTGAACTACTTTTTTACATATACAGACACTGACGTACATTACAATTTTAGACACAGAAATTTTAAAACAATAGAACCAGAACCAATTACGGTACACAGTTATTAACCTGGCAAATTCCTAACCTCCTGAACCTTACCCTGTCTTAGTTGAAATGATTGACAGTAGCTCCTGACTGTTGTCCTTCAGAAAACAAGCAAAAATGTATTTTCTTCATCCGTTGTAGTTTGCTGTTTTGTCAGTTCTCATCATACATATCAATGTATTCGTAATTATGTTGCTCAGAAAATATTTTTTCTCTAGGTAATTCTATGATCTTTTAGGTAGTATACATTGATTGCTGCCTCTGACGTGAGTGTATAAAAAACAGGAAAAAATGTATTTCCTTCATTCGTTGTAGTTTTTTTTCTTTGTATGTGTGTGTAGGTTCCAATTCATACATGTCGTTGTATTTACAATTATGTTGCTGTTATATAATTTTCTTTTCGTAATCCTAAGACACTCATAGGTAGTACATATATTTATCTTTTTTCTTTTTTTTCTCTCTTTTTGTTGTTTTGCTGAATGTTTGCCTGCTGCCTGTGCTGTGAGTGTAGCCTGGTACTAGGGGCCTAGTCAGGCGACTTTATTGTCGCCTTTTTGCCCCAGCTCCATGGCCAATTCTCTGTATTGTCAAAAAACTCCAAATAAAAAAAAAATATCCGCCGGAGTGTAGCAGACGCTCCTGCCGGCGACCGGCGCCGCATGTGCGCCGCCGTCAATATTTCGTGCGGCGGTAATCTGGCCAATCAGAGCACGCCGCTCGCCGGCAGATCTGGAATGGGCAGGTATTAGAAATACGCGCCCGGGGGCTCCCGAAGAGTCCAAACACACCCCGGGCTCAGCCCAGCCACCAGGATTCCCCTTTCCCCGGACACGGGTTAAGCCACGCACAGCCAGGCGTGGGTAGGAAAACCCACATGGCTCGGGGTTCGTAGTGACGCCACTCGCCAGGCACCTACTGAAAGCAGGTGCCCCCGCGTGTGAGTATGGGGGCCCTTGTGGCTACTCTGATTGGCTTTGATTGAAAGGATAGTGGGTAGATCTCAATGCTACAAGCCTCGAGGTATACCTATTATTTTTTTTTGAATAAGTCAATAAGAGCTTGGCGCTTTGATTTTATCGTGAACCCCTCGCCTTGCTCTCCGCATATTATTTTCAAGATGTCAGGAAAGTTTTACGACACTCTTTTAGTCTACCTTTTATCGGAACACTAAGCAGCAATCCCAACGCTTCCTTTTCTGACCGACATCTTTTACTCTCAGCACCGTGATGGCAGGCGAATAATCACGCAGAAAAGAGTGACCTGCGTACTCAAATCGGATCTGGCCTAAAATAGCACGTACCGAAGTTAATATTATCTACATAGCTTGGCGTTTGAAATTTGGTCTTGACAAGATGCCGGTCAATTCAATTTGCAAACAAACATCACTCCTTGCTAATTGTTTTATTTATTTTGTTAAATATAATGTGCAGTAGTATTTCATACGCTACTCGATATTACAGCTACTTAACTGGTCACCTTTCTGAGGGTCTACGTGCCAATCGTCATAGCTTTCGCTACGCGTCCCTGTGTACTTTGTTTTTGCCCAGCCCACGTGCATATAAAATTGTTTGGGTGAAACCAATCTAACGTACAAATATCAACCATCCATACAAATGATAGGGAAAATTAAACGCGCATTCAACCGCTGCACTACCAACTGTTTAATTAGAGTCTTCTTCCTGTTTGACTAGCTTTGTTTGTTTTATTTTTCTTCTTCATTTGTTTCCGCATTCTGCATTTCCTGAAAGTCTTGTGCATCTTCGACTCGCTCATGCTTTTCTCCTAGATTTTCTAATTGTTAGAAGTACTGTCGCCTCGCAAGAACGTCTTCTGTTTTAAATAGGGAGACTGATGATAAATAAACGCACTCGGCCTCTGTCTCTTTAATGGCCAAGGCCTCCAACTACTCGCGGGTAACTGATTCCTGTGGCGCCCAAAGATGGTGACATGCTCGAGGCTGGCCTTGCACGAGCATGCGCGACAATATGCGGCTAGGTTTCCTGTTGCCGTCAGTTTTTCAGATTTTTCGCATCTCGCATAACAGGCACCTTACTATCAGCCATAGCCTCCTCTATACTGACAAAGCCGGGCAGATCACCACGAGACGCGGCCGCCGAAAGTGAATAGGTAGAGTGCCAGACAAGGGATAAGAGGAGGAGGCATGTAACGGGCGCCCCGCTGCAACGAGACGCCGAAACACACTTCTCCCGAGCAACTGGAATGCCCGCTCGTGCTCCTCGCGTTCTTCGCGCTACCGCTTCTTTTCTTGTCTGGGTTTGAAAACCGTGTTTTGGGTCCTCGCCGCTGCAGAAGCTGTGCGCTGAATACCAGAAATGCTCTCTGCTACCAAATCCTCGCGCTCCGAATCTGCGACCGGGCACTCTATGGCTCCGTCGTCGAACTGCCAGGCTTTGTGAGTTTAGATGAGGGTATGCATCAGCGTAATGTCAATGGACTAGGGCACTTCAAGAAGAAGAAGTTAGTGAAGCAAACGACACCACAGCAGATGGAAAAGAAGCTGCTGCTCTCCATGTGCAAACAATCGCTCCTGACAGAAAAAACCGAATCGGTTTCGAAACGTCGGGCTCCGAACTGTTTAGGACTTTGTCGGTTATTGTCCGTATTTCTCTAACAAGAAAAAGGCCGCTAGGGGGCCGGACGGAGCGAACGAGCTTCATGTGGGCTCCTGCATCGATACCTATTTTCCCTTGAAAACCTCAACAAAGCTACAAACGGACCATACCAGCGATCTCCGCTAGTCAAGTGGCCCCCGTGGACACCCGAAGTTCAACTGTAAGTCCAGAATTCACCATTTTCTGGCACCGTAAAATCCCGAAGCGGAGGACGCCCAGCTAGGCCTAACGCGCTATACCAGGCGTGGTCGGGCCGCCGGCCTGGCGAGAACCGCCCCGGCGCAAGGCCAATGCGAAGCGACTGAGATGGCAGCCGGTACAGCTGCAATGGAACTACAAGACGACGTAGGGACCGCGGCCACGGCGTCCAGTCAAGAACACGGGAAAGGATGGCTCAAAGTGGTTCGAGACCGGGGCAAGCTTCGCTACCGCGACGAGGAAGCAGACGCAACGGCCATGCACGGAGCGAAGGAACCCGAGACGACACCACGCTACCGAACCACGAAACGTGCCGTAAAGCAAGAACCGCTGCCAAAGAACGACTACAAGATCATCATGAAGCCGAGAGAAGGCTTGAACTTCGCGAAATGGAGCAACATTGCCATCGCCCGCAGCCTGAGTCAAGCCAGTGAGCTCCCCATCGAGGCCATGCGCGGCCGTGTGATCTTCAGGGTGCAACATGATCAGAACACAGTCATCATTAGCACCGCAGACATCGAACTCGCCACGCGACTGTGTGACATCGACCAAATACGTCTGGGGAATACGACTACGCTGTCCACACGTATTCGGTGGCACCCCAGGACTCCGCCAAAGGGGTAATTCACGACCTGGAACCTGAAGTCACCCAGGAAATCCTCCTAAAGGAACTCTGGAGCAGAACCCACGAAATCATATACGCCAGACACATGGGGAAAACCAACAAAGCTATCATCACCTTCAAGGGCACCACGATCCCCGGGCAGTGTACCTATACGGAGGTGAATACTGCTGCAAACCCTACCGACCGACCAAACAAGTGTGCCGCATCTGTCTCAAACAGGGGCATCGAGCGGACGTGTGCCCGACGCCGGACATACACATCTGCGTCACCTGCGGACACCCAGAACCCACCGAGGCACATCAGTGCACACCCAAGTGCGCCATTTGCCAAGGCGAACATATAACGGGCAGCACGGAGTGTACCGAGCGATGGCAACCGACCAAGATACCAAGATACGGAAGACCCACCGCGTCGAGGATGCAGCATCAACGAACCCAGCGTCAACCAATCCCAGAACACCAGTCCGGCAAGAAAAACGTAAAAACCAGCGCCAGCACTAATCAGACGAGTCATCAAGGGCAGAAGAACCAAGCACGAACTCCAACGGTACCATCACCCAAAGCGGGATCTCCTACTAAATCCTGGGCTGAGGCTGTCATACCAGGACCTAAATCGGAGCACACCACGTCGAGCGCCACACCTAGCCGACCCACGACGGGACAGCATACCAGAGAGCCACCTACGGGGCAACACACCAGGGAGTCAACCACGGGGACCAGATCCCCCGAGAGCGACGACCCCCTTTCGTCAACGAGTAAACGACCGCGCACTGAAGCACGTGGGGACGTGGAGCCGGAGCTGATGGAAGAATCGACTCCGGGGCCCGCAGAGGGAGCAGTCGCCCAGCAGACGGGTGACCATGGCCATCTGACCGAGCAGGTGAGCTGGGCAGCACGGTCCCTACCCCCTCTACCCCCCAACGGAACACACACGAACCCGCGACGCTCACAGGTAAAACAGAGAAATCTACGACCCTTAGAATCGCGAAACTCCGGGCGGATTTTTCCAGACTAGAACAAAGCTTCGAGGCTAGAGTAAGCGAATTCGAAGAAAGACTCAACAAAATCTTAGAGCAGAACAATACTTTCGCGGAGATGATCAATAACCTGACAAGCTCGGCAATCGCCCCGCTACAACAGCAGCTACAACAGATGCAGCAGCAAAACCAACAGATGCAGCTACAGATGCAGCAGCAGAACCAACAGCAACAGCTGCTTCACCTCAGAATCGAGGAGATCTTCGAGATACTTCAGAAACACGTCGCCCCTGAAACCGCCAGGCAACAGCAGCAACAACAACATGGCGGGACAGCCTAAACAATCAAATGCGAAAACGATAATCTGGCAATGGAACTGTCGATCATTCAAAAAGAAACAAGGGCTACTTAGACAATATATACAGCACTCTCAAAAACCACCGGACGTAATCGCGTTGCAAGAAACGGGAACCACTCCCGTTCTCACAGGGTACAACACTTACACAACACCAGGAAGATCGCAGATAGCCACCCTAGTAAGTAAATCTCTCACAGTCCTCCAACACGACCTTCTGGACACAGGAATTGCCGCAATACTCATAGAAATTCTACCGTTACGCAGAGGCGCACTCAGCACCTTCGTATTAAACATCTACAGCTCGCCCGCCGACCGCTACGCCAGATTCGACGCCCTCTTCAACTGGGCCCTCAAAACGGCGAAAGGCCGGCTCATCATAGTCGGAGACTTTAATGCACCTCACCCGGCATGGGGCTATCAAAAATCACAACCGAAAGGAGCTAAACTACATGATACTATCAATCAAAACAGGCTTACGATCTTAACAGACCCCAGTCAACCCACGCGGATAGGCAACAGCGTATCACGGGACACGTGCCCTGACCTCACGCTCACCTCCCGAATGCCATTGGCCGAATGGGAAAACCTAGAAGAAACACTAGGTAGCGACCACTGTATCATATCTACCACAATACCCAGCGGAAAACACAGAAAGACGCTCCAAACGATAGCACTTACGGATTGGACAGCGTTTAGAAGTGCGCGAGAAAACCACGAACAGGCACCAATACGCGACTTGGATCAATGGGTGCGTACGCTACAACACGACATCGACCAACACACCAAGCGGATCACGCTCACGGACCAAACACCCGTGGTCGACACCCGTCTACTACACATGTGGGACGCCAGGCGCGGTCTCATCAAACGGTGGCGCCGACAGAAGCTCAACCGGAAACTACAACTTCGGATAGTCAAACTCACCGCTGAAGCGGCAGAATACGCTGAGGAGCTCACTCGTAGCAACTGGGGACACATGTGCAATATGATGCAAGGCACGCTGAGCACAGCAAAAACATGGAGCCTCTTGAAACACCTACTCGACCCCATGAAGAGCAAAGCAGCGTCCCAACATACCGCGCGGAAGATCATACACCAGTACAACGGAACCGACGCCCAATTACTCGAGGAACTCAAGCGTACATACATACCAGGAACTAACCCCCAGCGATCACAACTGGATATACAGGCACCGACAACCCCGAGCTGGACCGAGAGATAACACCGCAAGAAACCGCCAAAGCCATCCAAGAACTTACCAGAAATACGACACCAGGGAGGGATAAGGTCCAGAATCGCCTGCTCAGAAACCTAGATGAACCCTCAATAATTGCCCTGACCGACTATATCAACTCCCACTGGGAACAGGGGGACGTACCCAAGGAGTGGAAGCACGCGGAGATAATACTAATCCCCAAACCGGGCAAGCCTCTAAGCCTCAGCACATTACGACCGATATCACTGACATCGTGCTTGGGTAAGCTATATGAACACATCGTGCTCAATCGCCTGCAGCCGCACCTCGAGCGCACAGGAGCCTACCCCACACAATGTTTGGATTTAGAGCACACCTTTCAACACAAGACGTCTTACTCCAACTGAAGGAGGAGCTGTTAGATACATTATCTGCACACACACCGCAAGCCATCTTAGCACTCGATCTCAAGAGCGCTTTTGATAACGTCGGCCACAAACTGATCTTAGAAAACCTCGCCCACACGAACTGCGGCGAACGGATGTACAACTATGTTAGAAGCTACCTCAGCCATCGCACCGCCACAATCGGTATTGGGTCACTGCGTACCGACACCTTTGACACCCCGAACCAAGGAACACCCCAAGGGTCCGTCCTGTCACCGACCCTATTCAATCTGGCCATGAACAAGCTCCCAGACAGACTCAATGCAATACCCGGCATACGCCATGCCATATACGCAGACGATCTTACTATTTGGACAACCAGGGGCTCGGAAGGAGAAAAACAGGAGGCACTCCAAAGCGCTCTGGAAGCTGTACAGGCATACGCGCAGCTCGGCAACCTGACAATCTCACCGACCAAATCCGAACTCATGATCTTACAGAAGAAAACACCCGGGCGCAGCAAACCCAGCACTCATATAGAACTATATCTCGACGAACACAAGATACCCACAGTGGATAGCATGCGTATTCTGGGGCTGCACATGCAGAAGGATGGCAGTGCCACAAAGGCCATCGACCACCTCACGAGATCCACAGGTCAAGTGATCAGGATGTTGTGCAGAATCACCAACCGCCATCGAGGCCTCAAAGAGGAGGACACGCTCCGACTGGTCCGCGCACTGATTGTGAGCCGGGTCACGTACTCCATCCCATACCTACCCCTGAAACCGTCGGAAATAGAGAAGATCGACGTACTACTCAGACGAGCCTACAAAGTAGCACTGGGTCTCCCACCGACAACGGCCACCGAGAAGCTACACGCCACAGGAGTTACCAATACGACACGTGAACTCATCGAGGCCCACCTGATGGGTCAACAGTACCGACTTCGGGGATCTGTAACCGGCAGACACCTGCTGTGCAAACTCGGATACCTAGGCCACACACACGGTGACCCCACACTGCCCCTACCGGCAGCGGTCTGCGACCTCATAGAAGTCGCACCGATACCGAAGAACATGCACCCTGAGTACCACAAAGGAAGACGCCAAGCCAGGGCAAGGGCACACGCCAGAATCTATGCAGACCACCCAGCGGTTCGATATACGGACGCCGCAGAATACTCCCAGAAACAAGCAGCGGCTATCAGCGTGATCAATCAAGACCTCGAAACCGTCGTCACTGCGACAATCAAAACGAACCGACCAGCAGAAGCCGAAGAGGCAGCCGTCGCACTAGCCATCATCAACAGCGACCCACACACTACAATTATAACGGACTCCCAAACAGCGTGCCGAGCCTACCGGACGGGCTATGTATCCAAATCGGCGCACGTCCTACTCACGAAACACCAAGATAAGCTCCCCCGGTCAAATTGGTCTGGACCCCTGGACACGAGTCTGTACCCGGCAACCAGCGCGCCCACGCTGTCGCTCGAGCAAATACCTTCCGAGCACCAGACTGCAGACAAACAGAAGAGACCAAGAGCGACGGACACCCACTGACCCAGTACGCGGAAATCACAGAGTACTATCGCCTAGAACGCCAAAAGCTCCCCCGCCACACAAAGAGCTCACACGAGAGGAGGCTGTTGTCTGGCGGCAATGTGATGGCTCTTTCAGGCAGCAATTGTTGCTGAAGATGCGCGTCCCGAAGGCCGCATATAAAGAGATCTCGTGGCATGACCTCCAGTGGAAGAACTGTAGTCGTGGCTGCTTTGTACCAGCGAGTCTTGCTGCGCAGCGCTCGACGTTTGTTGGCTGACGGAGCCACTCGGCGCTTGGGTGGATGTCCGGCAGGTGCCACTGTCGTAACCCTTGGCGTGCCGAAGCTGCAATCTTTCGCAAAGGCTTGCAAAGCATCGACGTATTTTGTAATGGTTTCATGCGGTTTCTGGTCTCGTTTGTGAAACCGCCATCATCCGAAAGCAGTTCCGAGGAACCTGACTCGAAGCGGCACGATAGCAGTTGGCAACGTCATCGCACGAGACCTCGGATGGCGCTTGTGGTGTCAGTAAAATCACGAACCTTGCCGTAGGTTTGTTCCCCACAAAGACTGAAGAGCAGAGCCGCGGTTCTTGGACGGCTCTGCCACGTCGTTGGCCTCGAAGTCAAATTCGAGGCGTTCCTTCCATGACGTCCAACTCGTTCCTGGAGTGTAGTCGGGAATTCTTCCTTGCGCCATACCCGATGAACTAGAAAGGTTTCCCTCGTAGCCAGCGTTTGAATTGCAGTTGTTTACATTATGTGCAAGGGTCAGGGATCGGCGAAAATAGCGGAATATAGCTGCGATCCGTGGCGTAACGTGTCGCTGTCTACCAAACCAGACTGCGGCTGAGCGATTCCGCTTGGTGCACTGCCTGCGTTGGTCTCGCGCTCTCTTGACTTCACTCGAGACGACGACGAAGTCGCTCCAGAACAGTGAAATCATCCCACTATATGCATCCTGTTTCACCTTGTGTTGTACCGCAGGAAAGGCTATAAGCGCGATCCCCTTGCTCATGGCACACCTCGGCGGCACAAGCTCTCGTGCACATAGCGGCAGCTGCCAACGCTACTGAGCTCTCGCTTTAGCCTTCGCTGCGGTACAACGTCAAGGTGAAACGGAGTATAGTGGTTCGCTAGGTCACTGAGATTTTGTTTTGCTGCAGAAAATCAAGTCCGGTGGTACAAAATGCACGCTGCAGAAGTTTCGCGCTCAGTGCAACTCTACGTATTCAGGAACAAGTATTGCCCGGTTTGCAGCGCGTCGTAAGCAACGGCGGAAGCGCCTGGCACCATAAAACCCGCTTCCTGCGCAGGGAGTGAGTGTGCAAACCAAAGTAGTTTCCGAGAGATCACGTTGTCTGCAGGAAGGCGCGTAGCAGAGGAGCCTTCTTCAACACTAGTAAGTGCTCTTTAAAACCCTCCCCACTTTTCGTTTTACGACGCTCCTCGAGAGAATACTTTTTTAATTTTGAAAGAACTCCTCCTCTATCTGGGGTGCCAATTCGACAATTATATTTGTGCCGCTTGTTAACAGTAACCCTCCGTTTCTTTTATTTTGCGCCCAAAAGCCGTTAAGTTTAAACAAAACTGCTAAGTTGGCGAGCACCCCTTTCACCCGAAGGAATCTTCCACGGCAACGGCCCCTCCATCCCCACAAATCGCGAGCACGGGGTCCCGACCGGTGTCCTACTTCCAACCCCTCTCTTGACTCATGCGTTATCCCTGCCGTTGGAGGACCAGGCACCTGCAGTAGCGCACCGCACCATTGCCCATCCTATCGCCACCACCAACAGCCAGCGTGGCAGCGGGATGCCCTGCCTGTATGCTCTTGGAGTTCCATCCACTACGGTCCCCTCAGGTTGCAGCCTACGAATATGGCGGAATCTACAATGTCTCTTCAGCGGTGGTTATGGCGTGCAGCATGGTGATTCAGATAAACTTATCTTTGCCAACGGCGGCCGAGAGTACTGCCACAAGGAAAGACCCCATCGCCGTGGCAGTTCCGCTTGCAGCGCTGCTATGCCATACTTTGGTCACAGGCCGTTTTCAGAGAGGCAATAGAAGAGAAAGGTCAACCTGCCTTTCCCACTCTTAGAATGGAAGGTCCCTAGCAAGTGATAATATTAGTGAAT
>JAZHYW010017983.1:0-13016 GCA_037355805.1 Ixodes ricinus
CCCTTGAAGACGGCGGCTGGCACGATGCCTCGAGTCCTCAACGGAAGGTCGTCGGGAAATGGGGCTTGCTGAACGAGTTCTTGTAGGGGTACGCTGCACGGGTTTCATACCCAGCACCTCCACCAGACTTGTTCTTATGACTTGTTCCAGAATATTAGATATTGTGCAAATTACCTCTATTCTCTCCTGCCTGAGGGTGCTTAATTTGTCGAAGTGTTTTATTGCCCTGGCTGTAGATAATTCCTCCTTCACTGTCGCGTTTTCTTTAGCAGTGAAGTGCAGAATCATAGCCATTTTATTCAAATGTTTCTAAAATAAAATGAAACTGAGGATGTGTAGGTATATTCTATTATAATATATGTGTAATATAGCATAATAGACTTCATTATATAGCAAAAACAAAATAAATTTATTTTATGAGATAACAGGTTAAGAGGTAATGAAGAGTAGAACTGCCATTGTGAAAGTCAATAAGGTAAAAACTGAACTAAGACAAAGTATATTGCAGAGGGCAGGAGCAAGGTAATATTGAGCGTTTCCATGACATTGGGACGATGGATATCTGCATGCCTCAGCAAAGGCTAAAGAATATTTGAGCAATCTGTGCATCTCTTGTTGTGCCACCGAAATTTCGAATACGCGACGCCTTTTCCCGTCACTCGTGGGAGTTCTGTACACAATTTACTGCATTATTGCACAATGACAGTGAAATTGTTTCAGCAACAAGAAAATTAAGTGTGCGTGTGGATGTGCGAATGGTAAACATATCAGCATATATTTACCATATTCACTGAGGACATCGCTAATGTGCTAACATATATATCTAAGCAAGTTTCTTTGAAATAATATTTTAAGACTACACAAATAATGCTGTCGCAAAAGGACAAAGCAATCTTCTGATTGTGATTAGGCTCTACATTGCTGTGCAATTTTTATTTGTATTTCTAAAAATGGTATTTATTAATTGGGAAACTTAATTCTCAGCAAATATTTGCTGACAAACTCCTACCTATAACAGCGTTCGAAACACTAGGCTTATTAATCCGACCATGTCGTTAATTTGTAGCGAAGTCGTGTTAAACCTCAACAACACCCCAGATCGGAATGAACGCCCTTCGAATGCCGCGACCTCTTCAAACTTTCACCACATTCGGAGTTGCTTGTAGGAGGACGTTCTGCAGACCAATTCCACTGAAATTTCTTTCCATTTTATATACTCGGTGCTCTTTCATTCTTTCCAGAATACGGCTGCAAAAGGTGCCACATCCGGAGGACTTAAGACGATAATTTCCGCAATATTTGGTTTCGACGAGGCATTCTGTAATAAACAGCATATACTGTTCAGGCACAGCTTAATTTGTGAATACTTTGTTTATTTCAATTTTAAATTAAATAACCAGAGTTTCACTAAATGTAAAATTAGGTACCAAGGCGTCTTCACTGACAATTTTGAACACCAGAGGTTTCTCTCTAAGCGATAGTATGCAATATTTGCGTGACACAAGTTTGGTGTGGCGTTTTTAATAGAAATGTACTGTGTTGACGAATTGATTTTGCAGACATATGAAGCTTAGACATGGCTTTCTATATATTTGGTTCTAATTAGTAACCAGTATAATGGCTGTAAGAAAATTGGAAAGCTCAAGAGCTTCCTTACAGTGAAGACTGGTTCACGCATCTGCGTCCTTTGCGTTTGCATGCAGCCGAAAAGACCGTAACAACATACACCGGGACAAGTGTTTGCCGTGTACAGCATGGCAAGCGATGCAAGAGGTAGCTTTGCGAATCAATGCATGAGTCACGGTTGTTGCGGTGTTTTAGTCATTACGGTCGTTTCGGTTGCCTGCGAACGCAACCGTTGCAGACATGTGAACCAGCCTTTAGTATAAAATGAAATGTTGCTCCCTAATCACTGAGCACTTGGGCACTGTTGAGTTACCTATAGCATGAAATACAAAATATTAAACTAATATTGACATGTCAATAAATAGGTCAAAACGAAGCGTGTGGGCCGACATAAAAAATTGAGTAATATCTTAAATGAGAAAAAGTAATCTTGAAATTAATAAAATATTTCAAAGCAATATTTTCTATCAATAAATGAAAGCAATGAAAGAGGAAACATTGCAGCCTAACAGAATAAAGGTCATCTTAGAGGTCTTCCTTGGGGTGGTCCTAAATGTCGTTTGAAGAGGTCGTCCTAGACGTCGTCTTTGACATCGTCCTCCAGGACGTTGTCCTCAACATCGTCCTGGACGTCGTCCTACAAGTCGTCCTAGACGTGGCTCTTGAAGTCTTTTAGAAAGTCGTCCGAGAGGCCGTTCTTGACGTCGTTCTAGACTTCATCCTTAAGGTCATTTTAGATGTCATCCCAGAGGTCTTCCGCGACGTCATCCTAGACCGCGTCCTAGACGTCGTCTTCGGCGTCGTCCTAGACGTCGTCCTTGAGGTCGTTATGCAGGTTGTCTTAGACCTCGTTCTTGACGTCGTCCTAGACGTCGTTCTTGACGTCGTCCTTTAAAGCGTCGTCCTGACGTCGTCATTGAGGTACACGTAGGTAGAGTTCGTCCTATAAATCGCACGTCGGGATAGACGGCGTTCTTGACGTCATCCTCGACGTCGTTCATGAGGTCGTTCTAGAGTTCGTCCCGGACGTCTTTCTTGATGTGCTTTAGGACGTCGTCCTACACACCATTCTTGATGTCCTTGATGTGTAAACAGCATAATTGCCATAATTTTCTCACCGTACCATTCAATTTTCTTATTATTTTCACTAACGATGTTCCTGTAAAGCTACCGCATTTCACCGCGTTTGACAGTAGCCAAACACGCAGCCAATTTTTAGCAAGGAATTTGGTCTCAAACCCTTGTGTATAGATTTATTCTTCTTTTTAAAACTTTCTAGTCTCATTTTATTGCGCTGGCAACCTATGGTGATTGCAGTGAGTTCCCTCCCCTGCTTGTACTAATTACCAGTCTCTACAGAAACAGATAATTCGCGCTGGCCTCGTTGCATCCTTGCATGTTACAGGTTGTCACAAGTGAAAAACTGATTACCAAACCGTACATCCGGCAGCCTCAGCCATAAAGGAGCTCAAAGCACTGGATCCGCTTCAATTTACAGGCAACATTGTGGAAAATTGGAGATGTTTGAACAGTGGCTGGAAGCCTTCGAAACAACAACAGAACATCTCAGCAGAAGAGAGACTGAACAGAAGTATACGCTGTTGCTGCAGGTCGCCGCAGAACAGAAAGTGCAAGCCCACGACGCGGTTAACCTGAAAGGAGAGCGGCTGTCGTATACATGTTCCAAGGCTACGGCTGTCCGAAGGAAAAGAAACAAATATAAAGTTACGTCTTCCGGATGCAGGAACTACCAGAAGGTGAGCAGTTCGATCCACACTACCGAGACCTTTTGGTGATGGCCAAGACCTGCGAGTTTGGTAGTTTGTCCGACTCACTAACCAAGGATCAAATTGTGCTTGGAATTGTGAGAAAGAAACTATCACAAACGCTTTTGACAGATAATAAGTGTCGTTTACCAGAGCAGTGGAAATGTTTAAGGTGGATAAACTAGCAGCGAAACAAAACAAATTTCGGGTGAAGACTGACGGACTTGTTTTCGTCGTCAACCAAATCAACTAAAAGCCGTTCAATGACGCAAGCCTAGACACCAGCGACGCGAGACTGCGGTTCAAAGTGCAGCATTATTCATACACGAGCGACTTGAGCAGCGTCCGGTAAAGAATGTCAATGTTGCCGACGTCATGCTATTTTGCGGCGTGCAGCCCATGGCAACAAGTGAATGCGATGTTAAAATACCGGTGAACAGGCAATAGACGATAGAAATGACTAATATCTTGGAAGCTTGGCATGCAGAGCATGAGGAGACAGCGAGAGTGGCCGATATCGGTGGAAGTTGCAGATAAGAATGTCACGTTGAAGATTGATGCCGGAGCACAAGCAAACTTGCTGCCACTGTTTTGGTGGCAACGCAGAGTTGCGAACTTAAGCAGGAACACTGAGTTGCAAAAGCACGAAAATTTTGCGAAGTTACCACTGCGGTGTAATTACGAACGTAGGATCGGTATAATGAAATGCTATCTGCAACAAGTTGGGAAAGCTTATCGTGTTCTTAATTGTAAAGAGGTCCCGTGCTCTCATTCTCAGTCCTTAGGCAACGAAACAGTTTGGCCTTGTGAATCGTGTTTCTGCAATTTCCTGTGAGCTGGGTGCCCTGACTTTATATTTCCCCCATGTCTCTTGGAGTTTGATTTGTACGAAAGATAGCGTGACACAGATCCAAACCGAAACAAGAATCAAAAGAAATAAAAGACGAGGTTCTCGGGGCGCGCGCTATACGCACGCCACGAGACAGAGAACGCTTGAGAATTCGAACAGAACGGATGCCTTGGCTCTTTCTTCCCCACAAGTGGTGACCCGAATAAGTGCCCGAGCATGCATCATGGGCAACCTCCGGACTCGACCCAAGCTCCACAAGCGGCTATTGCGGTTCGGCTTCCGCCGTACTGGGACCGCAACCCTCGAGTCTGGTTCGTGCAGGCAGAGTCGCAATTCCACCTCGCTGGAATTGAAAACCAAGGACTCAAATATCATCACGTCGTCTCGGCCCTCTCTCCCACCGCGGCCGACGCTGTCTACGACGTGCTGTCCAGCCCATCTACCTCAGCACCCTACGATCAGCTGAAGTCAGTCCTGCTTCAAAGAATCGAAGCATCCGAACGTTCCCGCTGCCAACAGCTGCTCTCCGCCGAGGAACTCGGTGAACGACGCCCATCGCAGTTGTTGCGTCGAATGATTCAGCTTCTCGGAGAAGGCGCCAACGACATCGACGCCGCTCTACTTCGAGAGCTGTTCCTTCAGCGGCTGCCAACAAACGTTCAGATGGTCCTTGCGGCAGCAGCACCGCTCGATCTCGCGGGACTCGCCGAGTTGGCCGACGCGGTCATGGAGGTCTCTGCCCCGTCTGTCATCATAGCTGCCGACACAAGAACGCAGTCGGCAGGTGACGCATCCAACACGGCGCAAGACATCCGGACCCCGCAGACATCCCAAGGCTACGTCCACGAGCTCTGCCAACGCCTCGAACAAGCCGTTCTCTCCACTACAAGACGTCAAGACCCCGAACGTTCTCCAGATCGTCGTCGGCGCTCAACATCTCGCCGAACAGACGACTGCTCTAAAAGAGACAACTCATCGCGTCTCTGCTATTACCACCGCCGTTTCGGTCCAGGCGCACGTCGCTGCGAGCGTCCTTGCGCGTGGCCAGAAAACCGACTAGAGGCGTCGAGCGGTCTTGGTCCTACAAAAGGTAGCCTTTTCTACGTGACCGACAGAACCACTGGGAATCGCCTACTCGTTGACACGGGCGCCGAGGTCAGCGCCATTCCTGCATCACGTGCGGACCGTTCACGTAAGCCTATCTGCTTTCTTCAAGCTGTGAACGGCTCACCCATCCCCGTGTACGCGGAACGCTCTCTCTCGCTGAACCTTGGCCTTCGACGAGTGTTTCGGTGGGTGTTCCTGGTGGCCGACGTCGGTCGGGCGATCCTTGGCGCCGACTTCTTTCAACACCATTCGCTGCTAGTCGACGTCAAGAGGAAACGCCTACTCGACTCGACAACGAAGCTTTCGATACAAGGGATCGCCACAACGGAAACTCCGGTGTTCGCCTCTATTTGCACTCAGGTGCAAGGCACCTTCCAATCACCGCTCAGTGAGTTTCCTTCTCTCACGCGACCGCCAGACTGGACGAGACCTGTTGCACATGATGTCGCACATCACATTCCAACAACAGGTCAACCAGTTTTCTGCCGTCCACGACGACTAGCACCGGAGAAGCTCCAAATTGCTCGAGCAGAATTCGACCACATGCTCGAATTGGGGATAGTACGACCATCCTCCAGCAGTTGGGCCTCTCCGCTGCACATGGTCTCCAAGAAGAACGGGGACTGGCGACCATGCGGAGATTACCGCGCTCTGAACCGAAACACCGTTCCAGACCGGTACCCGCTCCCCAACATACAAGACTTCACCGTCAACCTTCGAGGCTCTACCATCTTCTCGAAGATTGATTTGACCAGAGCCTATCATCAAATTCCGGTGGCGGAAGAAGACATCCCCAAGACAGCCGTCACAACACCTTTCGGCCTGTTTGAATTTTTGCGCATGCCTTTTGGCCTCAGTAATGCGGCACAATCGTTTCAGCGATTTATTGACGCTGTTACAAGGGGCTTGCCTTTTGTCTTCTGCTACGTCGACGACCTGCTCGTCGCAAGCCCATCTGCAGAAGAGCACAGCGCACACCTTCGTCTCCTCTTCGAACGGCTGGCCAAGCATGGCATCATCATCAACGCCACGAAGTGTGAGTTCGGGGTACCCGAATTGGACTTTCTGGGACACCGTCTTGATAGCTCAGGAATTCGACCTCTACCTGCCAAAGTCAGCGCTATCCAAGACTTCCCGAGACCAACATCCCTCACAAAGCTTCGCCAATTCATCGGCCTCGTAAACTTCTACAGGCGTTTCATCCCACACTGCGCCAAGCTGCTCGAACCACTTGAGCTGCTCCTCCTCGGCAAGAGCGCACGCTCTACCTCTCCTTTGCCTTGGAGCGACGCAGCTGAGCAGGCCTTTTACGAGGCAAAGAGAGCTCTTGCGGAGACCACCCTTCTTCAACATCCGATGCACGACGCTCCAACGTCGATCATGACTGACGCCTCAGCAACCGCCGTTGGAGCAGTACTCCAGCAACGCATCGACGGACAGTGGCAGCCACTCGCTTTCTTTTCGAAGAAGTTGAAGCCAGCACAGACACGCTACAGCGTGTTTGGCCGCGAGTTGTTGGCTGCCTACCTGGCCGTGCGTCACTTTCGACACTTCGTTGAAGGAAGGAAATTCACCATATGGACGGACCATAAACCCCTGACAAATGCCATCTCAAACGCAGGATCCCATCACACACCTCGGGAAATCCGCCATCTAGCTTTTCTGTCGGAATTCACGACAGACATCCGACACGTAAAAGGCGTAGACAACGTGCCTGCCGACGTCCTCAGCCGTATTGACGCCGTCTCCTTACCACCGCTCCCAGATCCTGCAGAATTTTCTCGGCTACAGATCGAGGACGAGGAGCTCAAGAGGCTACGATCGTCATCTTCGTTGCAGCTGCAGGATGTCGCCTTTCCAGGTAACATCATTGTCACTTGCGACGTCACGACTGAAAAGCCCCGGCCGTTCGTACCTGTTTCACTACGTCGAAAACTCTTCGACGCCACTCACTGCCTCTCACACCCAGGCGTTCGGGCAACACAGAGGCTAATGACGTCTAGGTACGTCTGGCCCCGCATAAAGTCGGATGTCCGGGACTGGGTACGCTCCTGCATACCCTGTCAGCAAGCGAAGGTCCATCGGAACCCTGTGCCTCCGACAAGGACCTTTCTCCAACCCGATGCGCGGTTTGACAAGGTACATTTGGACCTGGTCGGGCCACTTCCATCATCACAGGGGTACCGCTACCTTCTCACCTGCATTGACAGATTTACGAGATGGCCAGAGGCAACGCCACTGCAGGACATTACCGCAACCACCGTCGCCACCGCCTTCATCTCGACGTGGGTCTCCAGGTTCGGATGCCCTTCCGAGATAGTCACAGACCGGGGACGACAATTTGAGTCGTCGCTCTTTACAGAGTTAACCCGCATTCTTGGGACGACACGGTTGCGGACGACCGCTTATCACCCGCAATCCAACGGACTTGTGGAGCGCTTTCATCGTCATCTGAAATCGGCATTGATGGCCCATGGAAGGCCTAACGAGTGGGTTTCCCAAGTGCCGATCGTGCTCCTTGGCGTCCGGACTGCCCTTAAAGAAGACCTAGGATGTTCTACCGCCGAGCTCGTCTATGGCACTCCTCTGAGGTTGCCATCAGATTTCTTCGAGGCCGACACACCATCGTCGACAAAGCCCGAAGCTTACGTCGAGACCCTCAGAGAAGTGTTCGAAAAACTCCGCCCAATTCCAACTCGGGTCGGGAATACCAAATCACCATACGTTACGGAGGACCTAAAAACTGCCACCCACGTGTTCGTCCGACAAGAACATCACAGAAAGCCACTACGTCCTCACTATCAGGGACCGTTTCCCGTGGTACAGAGAAGGACGGACACGTTCGTCCTCCGCATCAACGGGAAAGACGATGCGGTTGCCCTCCACCGACTCAAGCCTGCTCATCTTGAGGCTACTACACCGACATACGATCTCCGGCCGCGAAAAATTGTCAGTTGGAAGGATTTATAAAACATCACATAAATCCTCCCAGAGGGGGCATATCTGTGGTGACACAGATCCAAACCGAAACAAGAATCAAAAGAAATAAAAGACGAGGTTCTCGGGGCGCGCGCTATACGCACGCCACGAGACAGAGAACGCTTGAGAATTCGAACAGAACGGATGCCTTGGCTCTTTCTTCCCCACAATAGCATATCATATGGTGCTAAGGGATATTTTTCAAAGCCTAAAAAAGTATATTCTTGCGTAAAGAAATGGTAGTGGGAAACCACAGTTTTTGCGCAATCTCAGCATTTCGCTCTTCCTGAAAATATTTGGTGGGCCCAAATTTTCAGAAGTAAAAGTAGTATTCAGTATATTCATATTAAAATAGCGCGTCTATTGGGCCCTCCAGGATTTCTGAAATGTTTTGACTAATTTTTCCAAAATGTGAGGAGGGTTGGAGCTGTTTCTCGAAGTTTTCCAAGGGACCTGACGTATCCTTTAGGAATTCCTAGAGGGCGTGAGAGACCCGCCATAGTTTTTTCAGAGAGCCTGTGGGGTCTGTCCCGGTCCCTAGCCATGAAACCACGCCACCCATCAAGAACTTTTCAACGTGTCTGTGGAGGAGATCACATGACCTTTCAGGATATATGCGTCAGGGAAGCCGCTTGGCCTTTTTAGAACGGGCGGCAACAACCAGTTTAGAAAGTTGAGGAGACGTTTCCCCGTCTATACCCTGTCGTGTTCCTGGTTAACCCGGCACCATTCCTGTGTATGTGTGCTCTGTGTATGTGTTTCAAGGGATAGACTAGGGACGGCCTAGGACACGTCTCAATGCACCCTCTCCTCTCGGTCGAGGGAGAGAGGGTGCATGGAGAAAATGAGGGAAGACTTTTTGCTCTTCATTTGAGGAAATCCTGTCTTTCAATAGGTCGAAAAACCCCCATCGCCAAGAAGCTGGTCACCCTCTTTTTGTCCGTCAACGAGCGGAAACTAAAGCGCAACACTCGGACGCTTAGTGTCGGCTTCCTGTATCACGCGACCAAGAACTCTACTAGAGCAGCTGGGTGTTGGGATGAAAAAAAAGTATATCATTGCCCTGTTTTTTGTGCCCTGTGTCCGCCCGAGCTTCAGAAGTATCCAGCGAGCGAAAACGACGCCGGCGATGCCGCCGCCACGGTATCAGGGACAAAACTGCGACTGCGCTGAGGATTTCGAAACTGTGGCGGAGGTTGGCTGCGCCTTCGTGGCTTCCGCTAAACATTCTACTTAGAGGGTTATGTTCGCGTATGGTGCCCCAGCCTGATTTTAGTTGCTCTACTATCGTACTTTTCGCGAATTTAGCCAGTCGAGTTATGAGAGTACCTCGAGATATGTACTTTGCGACCACGAACTCGGTAGCCTCAGTTTGGTCTGATCGCTTTTGTCTACAGCAGCTTGCGCCAGGACTTGGAACGACGTTTGAACCCGGGCTTCCGCCCTGGTGTATACGTTGTTTTGTGGTCTTTTCGAGTTACAACACACATGTAAACATAATGTCTGAAATAAATTTCTAATACCGCCTTAAACTGCATTTCTGTCTATGGTTCAAAGACATTTTGAGCGGTTGAGAGCATGCTGAACGCCCGTCTGCAGTGGTGGCTTGAGTCCAACCAGCTGCTCAGCCCATCGCAATACGGGTTCCGCCCTGGACTCTCCACTCAGGACGTCATGAGCCGCCTCCAGCACGATACGCTATCTACATCATCACCGCATCTTCGTATTGTGGCAGGGGTCGACGTGCGCAAGGCGTTTGACAGCGTCCCGCACTCCTCCGTCCTCTCAATGGCACAACAGCTAGGCATCACCGGTCGGGCATACAACTTCATCGCGGCGTTCCTCGAAGATCGCACTTTCACTGTTCACGTCGGCACATCCCACGGAATCACCCATACAAACCGAGTGGGCGTTCCACAAGGGTCCGTTCTTTCTCCAGTACTTTTCAATATCGTCCTTGCTGGCCTTCCTCCCCGCCTTAGTGAGGTGCCTAACCTCGAACATGCGATCTACGCCGACGATATTACGTTGTGGACCCACTCTGGCTCACCCGGTTACCAACAGGATGCCATTCAAGCTGGGCTCGACATCATTCACGACTACATCCAGTCTGTTGGCCTCGCTCCCGCTCCCGACAAGACGGAGTTCGTCGTTATTCATGGCGGTCGTCGCACACCAGCAAAAGAAGCAGAAAAACAGTGCATTCAGCTCACGCTCGCAGGTACTCCCATCTCACGCCGCACGAGCATCCGGATTCTTGGTTTTCACCTCGACCAAGACAGCCGGGCGGCGACTTGGTTTCAGCGTACCATCAGCACCTCGAAACAGCTGAACCACCTGTTATACAGGGTAGCCCACCGCTCCCGCGGGGTGCACGAACATGATCTCCGTATCTTTGCTAGGGCCTTCGTGGTGTCCCGCATTATGTACGGCTACCCGTACTACCACCTTACCCGCACCCAACAACTCCGGCTCGAAATAATTAATCGGGAACTGCAACGAATTGTCACCGGCCTTCCGAGATACACGCGAATCGATGCACTCACCAGCTGCAGCCAGATGAACAGCCTTGACGACCTGGCCTCCACCCAGATCGCAACTCAAGAAACTCGACTCCGAGCCACTCTAGCGGGGCGCTTCACACTGCGTAAGCTAGGTTACAACATCGACCACCTCCTACCTTTACCCACCCCACCCCCGCCATGGGAGCTCTGCCCTCTCACGGCACCCCGTCCCCTCCCTCGGAACATGGGTGAAAAAGCGCAAGCCCGCCGCAGCGACTTTGCTCGCCGACATCTCCACTCTCTCCTTGTTCGCTCTTCATCGGCTCTAGTTTTCTACGCGGACGCGGCTGTGGACAATAACTCCACGCCAATCTTCAGCACGGCATGGTGCGATGTCGACGGTCATCGACGCGGTACACAAGTTTTCATGACCCCCTGCTCCTCTAGTCACGCTGAACTTTGTGCTATACTGCACTGCTTAACCTCCGTTAACACTTTCACCCTGGTACCCTCCTCCAGAATCGTAATATATACAGATTCTCAGGAAGCCATCCGTGCTCTCCGCCACTCATCTCCATCATCTGCCATCGCTATTCAGATTCATCGGGCAGCCATTTCTATCCGGACAGCCGGCCACCATCCCCTCATCGACTGGGTGCCCGCCCACAGCGGCATACCCGGCAATGAAAGGGCTCACCGACTTGCGCGCGCTAAACTTCTCTCCGCGCGAGCCGGGGCCCCTACTTTTCCTACGCCACCGGAGCTCACACCTGGCTCCTTTCACGATTCACACGAAGCCCGGCAGGAGCACGCCAGCCAACGGCGTCATTACCTGACTACTCAGGCTAACCCCCTTGACTTCCCCTCTCTTTCCCACCTTCCTCTCACTCGCCACGAGACCTCCCTTCTACAGCAAGCCAGGTCAGGAGCGCTCCTCGCTCCCTCCCTGCTTGCAAAGATGTATCCCCAGGTCCACATCAACCCTCAGTGTACCCACTGCCACATTCCTGCTAGTCTCCCCCATCTTTTGTGGGACTGCCCGCTCCACTCAACAGCCCGCGTTCGCGCGCTCTCAACCCTCTCACCTCCCCCTCCACTCTTACTGAGTGGCTCAACCCCCATCCGCTCCTGACCCTGGTCGTGTCCTGGCGGCATTCCAGGCGATCCTCCGATATTTAGAGGACCCGCAGGCGCCCCCACTCGGCTCCAGGCTGCTCAAGCACTACGAGCCAATCATCGCCGCCGCCCGACGTCTCTCTGCCCCTGGTAACACCAGGGACACATAAGACGACGAGATAAAAGACCATACAGCAGAGCGCATAGGGCGCTCATTCATTTGGTCTGTAAACAGAACATTTTTGAAGAAGAAGGAGAAGAGCGTATCAAGGGTTGAAGGTGATCAGGTCATAGAAAGGCTGAACTGGTTGAAGGATTGAAGAAATTAAGAGGTTTGAAGGGCTGAAGATGTCTGAAGGGCACGAGGGTTTTGATGGGCTCTACGGGTTCGAAGCGCTGATAGGGTCCTATAACATATGAGGGCTGAGTTGCCATTTTCAACGAGGATTCTCCTTCATTTTGTTATAAATTAACGTGATCAATGTTTCTCGCAATTTTTTAGGTTTCAAAATTGTCGAAAACTAGGTTTTCGCGAACACGAAATCGCGCTACCGCTATGTAAGTGGAGAACTGTGGCTTGAGCCTCTTTCAGACATACCATTTTTTATAAGTGACTCCAAGCACAAAGCGGCGCGCGGGCAGTGAGGCCGGTGGTGGAGCGGCAGTCACGATGTTTTAAACTTTCTTTTGGTGTCCCATGACCCGGAGTCAGTCGTATTTTTTTTTCGAATGCCACTGAGCAGCGAGACATGGTGCCGAAGTGGGATTCCTCCGTTTCTCGCGTCATTCGCCACCTTCCGGTTGCGGACCGCAGCAAGGTATGGCTCAGGCCAACGTCGAGGCTGGACTCCGCCCTGAGGCCGACTGAACCACTACACTTTGCGAAACGCTTCGAGATTGGGTGGCATGGATTGCAGTGTAGTTTGACGATTTCCTTCACGCTGGCCGGAGGCGTCTCAAAGTACTAGAAAACACGGGTACGAACCCAGCTTCTCTACGTCATGAATCGTCAAGCTAGGCGAATTGGCAGCACCTTCACAGTTGTACTGCCAACACAAGTAATGCAGC
>JAZHYW010017984.1:0-35576 GCA_037355805.1 Ixodes ricinus
GTCGGCCGGGTGATGGTAACAGAAATCAATAACTAAAAAAAACCGTCGATCCGGTACCTCTTCTTCCTTTTAGCTCTCTTCTTTTGCACCATCGTCGTCTTCTTCTCGTTGTAATCCTTGATCTCTTGCAAGATATTTTACATCTTCCCCCTCTCAGATGTCGTTTAATGAAAGCAATCCTCAAGTGGGTACATGAGTTGAATCGGCCTTCTCAGAATCTTGTTTCCTGGTCCTCGGAGAAGGCATGTACGTACAAGCCCGTCTCGACCGGGGTACGTTTTTTCGACCTTACACATTTTCCAGAACGCTCGATGCTTCTTGTCTCCTATCAAAACCAACTGTCCCTCTTTTATCTGGCTGCCCCTAACGTCCATTTTCAGAAGAGCGCCTCTTATTTCCTTCAGGTACTCCTGGTGCCATCTTTGCCACCAGTCTTTCGATAAGCTTTGTTTGGCTCTCCAGGCCTCTCCAATATCAGTGCCCCAATTTGTGCTAGAACTGGGGAGGCGCTGTTTTCCGCCAACTATATCCGCAGGCGTAATTGCAATTGGTTCCTCAGCTTCGTTGTATGTGTATGTCAGTGGGCGGTTGTTCATTGCACCCTCTACTTCAGCTGTGAGTGTGAGCAATTCCTCACTGCTGAGCAACTTCCGTCCAATCACCTTCCTCATTGACGCCTTCATGCTCCTTATCATCCGCTCGTAGAATCCACCCCACCACGGTGCTTGCTCGGCAATGTATTTCCACTTGATCTGGTGTGTCGCTATAAAATCTTTGATCTGGGGGCCCTGTATGATTTTTATCACCTCCCTGATATCCTTGTCCGCTCTCTTGAATGTTCTAGCGTTATCGCTGTACACCACAGAACACATTCCTCTTCGTGCAACAAATCTTCTAAACGCTTGCATGAAGCTGCTTGTCGATATGCTGGGCACGACTTCCAGGTGCACCGCTCTGGTTACCGCGCAAGTGAATATTACGATGTACATCTTCGTTACTCCTCCGGACGCTTTTGCGTAAAGTGGTCCAGTGAAGTCTATACCCACAACACTGAATGGAGGGCTCTGCGTGACTCTGTCTGCCGGTAAGGGAGCCATCTCTTGATCCAGCGGTCTTGTGTTGTACTTTTTGCACTCAATGCATTTGCTTAGAATCTTTTTGATTAACTGTCGTCCTTGCAACACCCAGAACTTCGTCCTCAGGCGCGCCAGCGTGTCTCTTACTCCTCCGTGCAAGGTGAGATGGTGCACATGCCGCACCAGAAGCTCTGTGAAGTGACTGTTCTTCGGCAATATCGCTGGATGTCGTTCTTCAAAACCGAGCTGGCTCTCTTGAAGACGACCTTCTAGCCTGAGTACCCCATCTTCACTCCTGAAGACTTTCGCTCCATGTAGCACCTCTCCATCTTTTCCTCCTCTCATCTTCGTTGCGACTTCCTGGTTTAGGTGTGATATATTTTGCTCTTGTTTAATAAGATAACACTCAGCTTCCTCCAGTTCTTCAGCTGTTAGAGGGCCCGTAGTATTGCTTCCTCTTGTCCTTTTTATGTACCTGAACACCCAAGCTGTCACTCTCAAGAGCCTCACGTACGAGCTGAACCTTCGAATGTCGATTATATTGGTGAGTGTTAGGTTTACCACGCACATGTCTGTTTTCAGTGGTTCACTTCCTTCTCTTATTTTATACTCATATGGTGGTCGTGTTGGGCTCTCGACTAGCCATTCTGGTCCGTTCCACCATAAACGTGAGGTCACAAGTTGGCAAGCCTTTACTCCTCTCGTTAGGAGATCGGCAGGATTTTCTACACTTCGTACGTAGTTCCACGCTTCTGGTTCTGACCTCTGAATTATTTCCTTCAATCTGTTTTCGACAAACGCTTCTCTTCTTTTACTTTCTTTGATCCAGTGTAGCACAATAGTGGAATCTGTCCAAAAGCAAGATTGGCTGATCCTCCGAACTAAATTTTTAGTGACGTACTCATTCAGCCTTGCTGCCATGGTAGCGGCTAAAAGTTCTAACCGTGCTAGTGAAATGGCTTTCAGCGGAGCAATTCGACCTTTTGCTAGCAGCAGTTGCGCTTCCTTGTTTCCATCTTCGTAGGTGGTCACTATATACGCCGCTGCGCCGTACGCAAATGGACTTGCATCCGAAAAGATATGTAAATCGGCTTTCTGCACCGATTGTCGTTGATTAGCGTCATAACATCGGTGTACGCTGACTTGCTTTAGGTCCTCCAGCTCATTTATCCATGTCGTCCATTCCCTGTTTTCCTTCTCTGGCAGTGGATCGTCCCATGTGATGCCTTTCTTCCAAAGTTCTTGAAATTCTCTCTTAGCTCTCACTGAAAATGGTGTGAGCATTCCCAAGGGATCAAACAGTCTTGCTGTTATTTGCAGCACTTGCCGCTTGGTAAGGGTTGCTCCCTTGAGCCTAACCATCCACTTTTCGACTGGAAAACTGAGCTCGTCCGATGTATTGTTCCATATTAGGCCCAATACTCCATTCTCTTCGGCTTTGGCCACCTGGGCGTTGCCCTCATCGTCATGCGCAAATTCATTTTGCACTTCCTGATTATTCGACACCCATTTTCGCAAGTTCATTTTCGCTCTGGAGAAGATACATCGGGCTTCACGATAAGTTTTTGTAGCCTCCTCTGCAGTGTCTGCTCCAAGTAACACGTCGTCGACATAAATATTCTTCTTTAATTGGGCAACTGTTTCCGGAAACTCGTCCTCCACCGTTTTCATGTGATATCGAAGAGTAGCCGCGAGGAGAAAGGTGCTTGGTGCAGTGCCAAACGTCACTCTCTTCATCCTCCATGCTTCCATTTTAGGGTGCTGCTGCGAAAGGCTCGGCTTCTCTTTCCACCAGTACAAGCGGAGCGCATCTCTGTCTTCCTCGTGTATGCCAATCTGTAAAAACGCCTTTTCCACGTCCGCCACCATTGCGATACGATGATGTCGGAAGTTGATAAGTAAAGCCACAATATCTTTGTTTAAATTTACGCCAACTTCCAGATTGTCGTTTAACGAAGATCCGGGAGAACCGCTTGATGATGCATCGAATACTATGCGGATTTTCGTGGTGGCCTTGTCATCTCGCATTACTGCCTGATGTGGCATGTAGTAGCACAGTCGCCCGTTCGTGTCCTCATCTTTCACCTTTTCTGCAACGCCGTTGTTTAAATATTCCCGTATCGCGCTGTCATACTTATCAAGTAGTTCCGGATTCTTCTGTAGCCTTCTTGTCAGTTGGTTCAGCCTTTTTATAGCCAGTCCTTTGTTGTCATCTAAGCTAACTGTTGGTTTCCATGGCAGTCGGACGTGGTACCTGCCCTCCTGGAAAGTTACTGTATCTTCAAACTTGGCGAGTATGTCGTCGTCGTGGCCGTTTTCTATTGGACTATCTTTGATGCCTGCTGCTTCCAGTTCCCAAAATTGTTTCAATGCGTCGTTGACCTCCTCGACTGTTGCAGTTACGTTCAAGACCATTATTGTGGAAGAAACCGTCAATTCTGAATGAACTGTCATCGGTCCTTGAATTGTCCATCCTAGCACTGTCTCCATGGCAGTGATTCTTTTGTCTAGCTTCTTAATTCGTCCAGTACACATCTCCCAGTAATGATCCGAACCAATCAGAATGCTCGTAGCTTCGTTATTGATTACTTTTTCTGGGTCGTCTGCTAGTGGTATGTTCATCCTTTTCAGGTTCCTTTGAATATTGATGTCTGGCCTTGGCAGCGTCTCTCTTGAGATGACTTCCACTTCTAAGGCCTCTATCAAAAATTCTTCTGTCATCGGCTCTTTTTTCAGCTTCACTTCCACTACATCGAGTATTCGCTCCACCTCTTTTCCCCCAAATGATCCAATAATGAGTCTTTCTTTTCTGAGAACTTTGCATCCCAATTTCTTGGACAAGCTTGCGGTTATAAACGACCGCTGGCTTCCGCTATCCAGCATCACCCGACAATAATATGATGCTAATCTTCCTTCTGTCCAAGCCACCGCTGTTTGTAGTAACACGCATGTGCTGCTACGGCGGATCTGTTGTGAGGCATGGAAATTGCATGCCCTCTCCGTAGACACCTCTTGATCGTGGTACAACGTTGCACTACTTGCGTGTGCGCTTTGATCAGGTGTGTTTATTGTTATGCGTTGAGTGGATGTGCTTTGGTTGATTCCTTCACCTTGCTCGTAACGGCGGCACATTGATGTTGCATGCCTTTGCTTGCAGGCCTTGCAGGTTATCCTGGCTTGGCAGAACCTCGCTGTGTGGTTTGGTCTTGTACAGCGAAAACACCTTCTGTCGACTCGGAGTTTTGACTTCCTGTCCTCATATGATTGCGTTTTCGTGCAGTCTTCAGCGTAGTGACCAATTTGATCACAGAAGAAGCATTTACGCGCTGCTGTGCTCTGGAACGTTGACGCCCATGCAGAATTTCTTGCGGGTGGGCATTGCGCTGTCGCGTTACTATTTCTCGTTTCTTCTTCTGTCACCTCTTCCCTGCATCTCACTTGATGTTTGATGTAGTCGATTAGGCTCTTCAGCATTTTCTCATTTGTTCTTCCTGGGGTCTCGTCCGCTTGTTGTGACGTGGACGCTACTGGATCACATGATCTTGATTGTTCTTTCACTTTGAAGTCCACCAGCATGTCTGTTGGTACTGCTTTCTTCAATATTGGAAACAGCATTGCAGCATATGACCCGATAGGTATCCCCATTGCTTCAAGCCCACTTGTGTGCACCTGTATCTTCTGGTACATCCGAGCTAGACTATTATGGTCTCTGCAGGATTTCACTTGATCCAGGTTGATGAGAGCATTCATATGTGCCTCGATCAAGTTGTCTTCACTCCCAAAGTTGTCTTTTAATAGTTTTATCGCCTGTTCATAGTTTCTTTCCGAAAACTGCAGCCCCTCAATGGCCAAGGCGGCTTTTCCCGTAAGCGCCGTCATAAGGTAATTGAACTTATGTCCGTTTGACATCCCCGGTCTCAAATGAATTGACGTTTCAAACTGATGCCAGAATCGTTGCCACATCAATTTGTTTCCATCGAACTTCACAAGTTCAAGCTTTGGCAGCTTCACCAGTTCATTCATCTCACGCGGTGCGTTTTCTCTTAACGCTGGAACTTGGCCACCATGTTCTCCTCTCAGCATACCTTGCGTTGTGTTTTGAATACTGACTTCTAACTTGGAGATTGCAGTTATTACCTTGAGATCGTATTCGATCACCCTCTCATATTCTGCATCCGCGCTTTCGGCCGTCAGAAATTGTTCCATTTGAGTGTTTGTCTCTTTAAGCGTTTCTGCGACTCCTTTAATCAGATTAGCCGATAGCAAGAGGTCGTTCTTGTCAGCATTTTCTGCAATCTTTTTGTCGGCGTCCGTTATTAGGTGAGTTATTTGCGTCCGTAGAGCCTTTCTCTTTCTGGTTACAACGTCCCTGCTCATTGTAAAATGTTCAAAGGGCTTACGACTGCTGAGCACTGGTGTCCGGTCCCCGCCTGCTGTTCCTTGGCTTTTCCTCCTGTTCTGTCCAGGTCCTCGTCAGCCGCTCCTTCGCCGACTTCTGTCCACGTTTCTTCGTTGGCGAAGCGGTATCCTGGTCACGGCACCATGTTTCGGCGAGGAAGCCAAGGAGCCGTTGCGATTGAGACCGTTTTTAATGTCGGCCGGGTGATGGTAACAGAAATCAATAACTAAAAAAAACCGTCGATCCGGTGCAAAAAAAATGACCCAAGGTTCAATTACTGTTGCAAAATACTACCATCAGAAAGCATTTGTTGTCTTTCTTTCTTGAGCGTTTTTCGTCGTTTTACTGGGCTGAACTGGCGGTGCTCGACTACTTCCAATCACCAGGATGCGTATACTGTTTTTGACACTTGCATTGCACTGGGCAATAATCAACTCCCTCGGCCAGCAAATACTCATATTTATGCTCGTGGCCTATGAGTGCGGTGACGGAAATCACTGTTGGGCCCTTAAAGGCCGGTTCAGACACTTGCCCGTTTGAGTGCGTTTGACTTCGTTGCGGCGAGAACCGGAAGTGAGTCACCGGCACATCTGTGCTTCGTATGAAGCGTGGAATACAATTCAAGGAATCATCTGGCACGCGATATAAGCAGCAGGATGTCCTAGTTTCCTCGCCGCCGCAACGCAGTCAAACGCAACTGTCGGAACCAGGCTTTACAACGTTCGGAGCACAGCACGTGCCTCTGAGCATTGCCAATAACGGGACTCATGGCTGTAATGGGCATTAGCGGCATCGAGCCGCCGAAGGAGGTAGCCGGCAGCCTGATGATAAACACCTATTTGGAAAAGGTGAACGGTTGCTGCCTTTCACTAGTATCTCCAGTAAGAATTTGAGCACCAAGCCAAAACCATCTAAAACCATTAAGGTATTCTTACATCCTCATCTTCCTCCCCGAAGCGGGATTCCAGTCGGATGATGCAAATTAAATAATGGATCCCAAGTCCCAGCCAGAGCGTCCTTCGACGGGCTGAATTGGTTCTAGTATTACGTTGACGCTAATTGTAGGGCGCAGGCTTTGATTATTCCACGTGGGCCCTGACCAAGCTAGGAGCTATCCCCGTGAAATGCGTTACGAACGCCACAGCTTAAGTTTATGGCGCCAATTGAGAGAAAGAACGAACGTAATTAAATGACTAATTCAGAACAAACTAAAAAAAATCAGCAGAACCCATCCTTTGGGGAATGATTATCTACGTTAATGCGAATAGCATCAAACGGTGCGGAGTTATGCGCGTTCGTCAGGTGGCCGGCACACTCTAGATACGCCAGCCCACTCTTGAGGCGATTCTAAATTTGTTGACACTTTCACAGCCCTGCGCACGATCTCCGGCAGCCCAGCACGTGCGTTTGTGTCACTTAGGAAGGCGAGCAAAGCACGCGCCATACGCACAAACACTCAAAATGGTACCGACCAGACTTTCTGGCGTCTCAGCTGGTCTCAACTAACGGTACTCTAAACGGTTGTTTATATCTTTACCATAGGACGCGCTTTACAGCGCTGTCACAGCTACCGGTGCGCGCGCGTTCCATGCACGAGGGCTCGTTCCGCCTCGTGAGGCTGAGCACGGCCGCTACATCACCCTCTCCCGAGCGCGGGAGAGGGTGAGCTAGCGGCCGTGTTCAGCCTCACGAGAGCGGAATGAGCCCTCGTGCATGGAACGCGGGCACCGGTAGCTGTGACAGCGCTGTAAAGCGCGTCCTATGGTAAAGATATAAACAACTGTTTAGAGTGCGTTGAATGACTGCCTTCATAGCTCTGTGGTTAGCGCGTCTGCCTGCTGATCAAAGGGTCAACGGTTCGAATCCCAGCCGGCGCCGGTCTTTTTTATTTATTTATCGACCCGCGGCGTAAGAGGTTAGATAGCCAGATAGATACATAGATAGACGAAAAGTGCGTGAAGTATCCAAAGAATGCTATTCGCATTAAAAAAAGCTGCATATTGCACACGGGTCGGTCACTTGGGCAGAAAAGTTATGACCCTAAGGTTTTCCTCTGGAGGAGTTATTCATCTGTGAAGGCTTTTGCACGCGACTAACTATGAGACAGGGTCTTGAACCGAGCGCTTGGCAACCTCTCATTGGTGTCGTCAGGGAGCGCCTCCATCGTCGGCTGGGTCCTCTTCTCCCGGATCTACTCAACGTGGGAAGGAAGAAGCCTCCGACTGGACACCGTCTTCGTGGTACCCGACAGCAGGAGACAGGGTGTCGGCACGGCATTGCTCAGGACCGTTATTCAGGTAGGATATATCCCAACACGGTTCGGTGTTAGATACTCTTGAGTGCGCATTTCTGTCGTGTAGAAGTGTTGTATTCTTAGCCCAGTAGAGGGCCGATGCTAGTGTGATAACACTGTGCTGATATGATATAACAACCCTGGTGGGCGTGACTTGTTGTTCAGTCGTGTATAGCGGCCAGGCCGCTTGAATAAACTGGTCTCCGACCAACTTGGGTCTCGAGTGTTAACAATGGCGACGAGGATGTTTCGGAACTACCGGGCGTAAACGAGACGAGCCGGAGTGAGAGGCACCATGGAAAGCAACACGGGAGCATCGGCCAGCGTCACCCACCCGCTCATCGGTCGGTTGACTGAATTCTGCCCCGCCACAGGTAACCTGGAAATCTACCTCGAGCGGTTTGAAGCTTTTGCAAGAGTCAATAATTTCGACGAACAGCGCAAAACAGATGTAGTCATCACAGTACTGGGTGACGAAGCCTACATGACCCTACGGAACCTGGTCTTCCCGGAGACGCCAGAGAAGAAAACTTATCAGCAGATAAAAGAGGTGCTTCTTAAGCATTACAAGCCAAAGCGTTCTATTGTGACGGAGCGGTACAGCTTTCACAAACGTACCCAAGGAAGCCAAGAGCCTATCGACGAGTTCATAGTGCAATTGAAACGGTTAGCAATGAACTGCTCGTTTGGTGCATTTTTGAGCGAAGCACTGCGGGACCAGCTCGTCGTCGGTGTGCGCAGCGAGGGGATCCGGTGCAAGCTGCTAGCTGTAGAAGACGGCAACGCCCTGACATGGGAAAAAGCTTGTGTCATCGCCACATCGATGGAGGCGGCAGAGGGACACGCCAGGGAGATGGTTCCGGCGCCAACCCATTCACGGCAGCCGGACGTGGACGCCAACTGGCAGCGCAGCGACCAGCTTCGACGGGGGACAGCGGGGCCAGGGCAACCAACATCGGCCAAGGACCGACAGCCGTCGTGCTTCAGGTGTGGTCGACAGCATCAACCTCAGGACTGCCGGCACATTAAGGCAAGGTGCTTTAACTGTTCGAAGTTGGGACACTTAGCGTCGATGTGTAGGACTAAACGAAGCCATTTCACGGATGAACAAGAAGTGTCTAGTGTTGACTTGTACGTACTTGAAAAAACAAATTGTCCACCGTACGTTGTGCAGATCGAAGTGAATGGAAAATTGATTCCGATGGAAATAGACACAGGTTCTGCCGTGTCTATTATTCCGGAAAAGGAGCTGCTAGGCTATTTCAGTGAAATGAAGTATGAACCAGTGAATTTTTGTTTGCGAACGTATAATGGCACAACCGTACCAGTGAAGGGCAGGGTAACGGTCACCGTGAAACACGAAGGGGTTTGCTTTAGTTTGCCAATAGTGGTAGCTGCTACGGACAAGGAGCGCACGGTACCCACCTTGCTGGGGCGAGACTGGCTGAAACACCTTCGCTTAAACTGGTCGCAGGTGCTGAGAGTGAACTCAGTAAGTTCTAAGCAGGAGTTGCTCCTAGACAAGTTCCATGACGTGTTTCATGGGCCCTTTGGCACAATCAAAGGCTTCCGTGGGTCCATTGCCCTGAAAGCGGAAGCGCGACCGGTGTTCTGCAAGGCCCGAGTGGTACCGTACGCTCTGAAAGACAAAGTAGAGAAGGAGTTGCGAGATCTCGAAGCGAAGGGGGTACTGTATCCTGTACAAGAGAGCGAATGGGCAACTCCTCTTGTGGTGGTGCCAAAGAGCGACGGCACCGCAGTGAGGTTATGTGGAGACTATCATGTGACCTTGAATCCCTGCATTACGGTGGCACATTATCCGCTGCCATTGCCGGAAGATGTGTTCGCGTCTCTGGCGGGAGGCACAAGCTTCACTGTGCTCGATTTATCAAAAGCGTATTTGCAGCTTGAAATGGAAGCAAAATCACAAGAACTAATGACAATCAACACCCACCTGGGTCTCTTTCGTTTCACACGTCTGCCGTTTGGGGTTGCCAGTGCGCCAGCAATTTTTCAGTCTGTAATGGACCGTGTATTGAAAGAGCTGGAAGGCACAGTGTGCTATCTTGATGACGTGCTGATTGCCGGAAGGACGGAGGGGGAGTGTCTTAGACGCACGGAACAGGTGCTAAAAAGGCTCCGTCAGCATGGTATTCGAGTAAATATTGCCAAGTGCCAGTTCCTCCAAAGCCGCGTGAGGTATCTGGGTCACGAAATAGATGAAGCAGGCATTCATCCAACTAAGGAGAAAGTCGAGGCTATTCTGAAAGCGCCCAAACCCACGTCCGTCACAGAGCTGAAAGCTTTTTTGGGATTGGTAAATTTTTACGCCAAATTCTTGTCGGGTACAGCGACAATCCTCGAACCACTGTACAGGCTACTACGCAAAGAAGCAAAGTGGGAATGGGCGGAAGGATGCGAAAACAGCTTTCTTCAATGCAAACGGCTTATCAGTGATGAGTCAGTGCTAGCGCTGTATGATAGTAGTAAGCCACTGCGCCTCACGTGCGATGCGTCCGCGTATGGTCTTGGTGCGGTGCTCGCACACAACGAAAACCAAGACGAGAGGCCAATAGCGTTCGCGTCACGCACACTTACCGCCGCAGAGCGAAACTACGCGCAAGTAGAGCGCGAAGCACTGGCCATAGTTTTCGGCGTTAAAAAGTATCACAAGTATTTATTCGGGCGGCAGTTTGAGATAGTGACTGATCACCAGCCTTTGACGCAGTTGTTTGACCCCAAAAGGCATTCTAGTCAAGTGGCAGTAGCCAGGGTACAGCGCTGGAAAAATTTGTTGGCTGCCTATCAATATACAATCCGGTATAAGAGAGGCCAGAGTGTGGGGCATGCAGATGGCTTATCGCGACTGCCGTTGGAAGAGACTGCCGGGGAGGAGCAGGAAATTGATTTCTTTTCACCGTTAACCGAAATTCCCTTCACAGCACGGGAGGTGGCTCAGGAAACAGAAAAGGATGAAGTACTAAGAGCAGTTGTGGACATGACGTGGCGCGGCTGGCCAAACGAAACGGAGGAGAATTTCCGGCCATACTTCAGTCGTCGTCACGAGCTTTCTATCGAGCAAGGCTGTGTGTTGTGGAACACTCGAGTCGTCATTCCACAGTCCCTAAGGCCCAGCGTGCTTTCCCTACTCCACGAGGGGCATCCAGGTATTAGTAAAATTAAGATGCTGGCTCGTAGTTGGATTTGGTGGCCGCAACTTGACACGGATTTAGAGAAAATAGTCAGAAGTTGTGATGTGTGCCAAAGCGTGCGAAGTGCAGCTCAGCCGGTACCACTTCAGCCGTGGGCAATAACCGGCAATCCCTGGGAGAGAGTCCACTTGGACTTTGCGGAATGTGAAGGAAAGGCTTTGTTGTTGATAGTAGATACCTTTTCCAAGTGGCTAGAGGTGAAACTCATGAACACCACTACGGCCACAGCCACGGTGGAAGCCGTAAGAAGCGTATTTGCCGCATATGGCCTACCAAGGGTTGTCGTAACAGATAATGGGCCGCAGTTTCGATCGCACGAGTTTGAGCGATTTTTGAGTGAGAATGGGGTGAGGCAAATGTTTACGCCACCATATCATCCACAATCTAATGGTGCCGTGGAAAGATCGGTACAGACTACAAAAAGGGGACTCCTGAAAGCCCAACTTGAAGATGAAAAGTTGGGGCGCAAGCGCACGTTGCAGCACCGGATTGACAACTTTTTGTTTGCCTATCGAACTACACCCCACTCATTCACGGAAAAAGCGCCGAGCGAATTATTCCTCGGTCGGAAGATACGGACAAGACTGTCCATGCTTAAACCATGCGCGGTGACAGCGTGGAAAGATAAAGTGGAAAGAAATAAACTCATGGTGGATGAAAAAAGGGGAAGAAGTCGCGAGTTTTCCAGGGGTCAAGAGGTGTATGTGAAAACCGTGAGAAACGAAAAGGTGAATTGGTGGCCGGGAAAAGTTGTGAAAGTGGTGTCAACCGTTACATTCTTGGTGCTCGTAGGTGGTGTCGTTCGGTTTTGTCACGCAGATCACCTCCGATGTAAAGTGAATGCACCAAGGGGCCCCTGGTCTGAAATGTCGCTGCATGAGGAGGAGACAAATCAAGAAGGGAGAAGTCAGGATCAACCGAGAGAAGGGACAGTAGAGGAACCGACTTCCCCTCCGCAGCAAGTAGGACCAGAGGTACCTCGGCGATCCACTAGAGCCAAACGAAAACCTGACAGATATGGCTACACCTGATTATCTGTGGTCCTGTGTAACATGTTTCGTGGTCGCGAAATAAAGGGAAGAGAAGTGTTGTATTCTTAGCCCAGTAGAGGGCCGATGCTAGTGTGATAACACTGTGCTGATATGATATAACAACCCTGGTGGGCGTGACTTGTTGTTCAGTCGTGTATAGCGGCCAGGCCGCTTGAATAAACTGGTCTCCGACCAACTTGGGTCTCGAGTGTTAACAAGAAGGCTCTAAAGAAGTGTGATAATACAGAAAATTGATGGGGTAGATGATTCAACGAGAGACGTAGTTTATAGCAAAAGTTAAAGTTTCTAAGCTAAATGGCGCGACCTACTGTCCGATAACAAACTGGTAGTGTCAATATCATTCCTGCATTCATTCATCCTATGATAGAAGACAAACGCTTGCTGCTAGTGCTCTGCTCGTCTTCACAGCGCCTCGCAAAAAAAAAATTCTGTTTTTTACAACGTTACGCAAAAACAGAGGACTAAAGCGGACTCCTTCTGCTACGACCAAAGGTGAAGTTCACACTTCCGGCTACGATCAGTCGCGCGAAAACATTTTGACCGTCAACCAAATGTCGTATCCGAAAAACGACAGATTCGGAGCAGTCGTCTCGTAAACTAATTTTCCCGCCTGGTCGGCGTAAGCTGTAAGTAAGTTGTAAGTTCTCACACTCTAGTCAGACGCTGCTAATATGTGGGCATGCCCGTTTATCCGTGCTTCATCGAAAGCACGGCGGTACGGCAATCGGTCGAATGATTAGCCTGACAGGTGGCATACCAAAGAAGAATGAGGCAACACGTAGTAGTATCTCGGCGTAATGCAATCAAACGTTCTCAAACTCTGCTGCGTAAATGCCGGTATGCCAGCTGAGAGACGCACTCGAGCGTGTCGAATTCTCCCGTAGACGCGGAGCTGGGTGAGGAAACTATAGCCAGACGTACAGTCCCGAACGAAGGTAACGCAACGACGGAGCGACATCCCCCGCGCATGTTCGCACCACTCAACGCTCGTCAGCGGAATCTCTCTCGGCAGCCCGTGGTGCGCTTTTGAGACGTAGTGACAGTGCCAAGTTACCGGCCTTTTCAATAAATACACTCCGCGGCGATTTGTTTCCGTTTGGCAACAACATGCGGGGATAATCGCCGTGTCTTCGCGATTGTGACAATGTGGCGCGGGCGTTTAGGAGAACCAGGAATGCGCGCGACAAGGGGAGAATCTTTGTGTCGTCTGCTTGAAAGACTTGTTTTCAGACATTACTCGCGTTATCCGAAATCCCACTTTGGCAAGCATCCAGTTGCTGACGCGTTATGTGGGGTGGTTTTAGAAACTTTCAAGGCGCTTTCACACTCTCATGACGGATCACTGAACACTCGTGGCGGTCGTCAGTGGCATCCATGACGCCAACCACGACGGCTATACGAATTAACCACGTCGCACCTCCGTCCTCAGTTACGTGACGGAACAATTCTACCCGCATTGCGCGACCGTGATAAAGCTATCGCTTTGGGTTCTTCGCATATCGTGGGAGAAAAAATACGACTTTTTGCTATTCACTATAACTTTCTATATTTCTGCCTCCCCCCCCCCCTCTATGCAATACCCTCCCTTAAATGGCCTTTAGGGTCACTTTAATAATAATATAGTAATATTAACAGTGTTTATTTTCGTATGCCAAAAACTAACCAGCGAGTTTGTACTTTGGTGAACAAACAGAATACAAGCAAAAAAGGTAGAACGAGAGAAAAACAATTGAAAAAAATATGGTCGGCAACCGAACAACACACTCAATCCAGAAAGTGTCAACAAGCCCTTTCCCTTGGTTCGTGAAAATAATGAAGTAGCTGAATAAGTCTCTTTCTGCCTTATTCAAGCGATTAAAAAGCGATTGCATGCTCCTTAAAGGTGACGGAAAAAACATGGTGCTGACATAAAAGTTTCGAATGATTTCTAGTCGAACGAGATTTAACACGAATATTCACGTTACCTTAAAGCACGCTATTTTATACTGTTCCATTTCCTAGCGTGTAGAAAAAAAGCTAAATCAGGCTCTGCTTTTCTACCATATAGGGTCCTCAGGAAAACTTTCTAATGAAAAAACATGTAGTCACACTAAAATCTACGTCAAAAATAGCGTTCGTAAACAATGCGAAGTAGCGTTTTCTGCACATCTCCAATTTTTGTGACCTGAGATTGAGTTAATGAATTCATAAATAAATAAAATACACCACACTCAACTAATGCCTCATAAAAGTGTGCCAAAACAAAACTGCTCCACTCAAAGCAAATAAAACTGTGAAACATAACTGAACTCTCTACGTCTAGAAGAAATGACAAAGCGTGACATCATACCTGCGTCGGGTTAAGCACCACGGTGGGTAAAACCTGTCGGGTGAAGTTTCACACAAACGTCGAACTGACGTCGAATGGTTGGTGAAAACGCCCGAACGTGTAAACGGTACGACTTTAAAAGTCCGGACTTCACCTCTTTCTACGTTGATGGGAAAGTTGACCGCATTAAGAGTTGCACAAAAGAACTCAAAAAGGTTTCATATGTTGTTCTCTGGACGTAATAAGCATGTATTAATGTTGCTTTTCGTCACCCCTCGAGAGACAGTCGACGGCTTGAAAGCGGGTCTTTCCAACATCCCGGCCATTAGAGGAGCCCGAGATGCGCTTTAAGACACATACAGAGTAGGCACCGTCGGCAGCCAATGCAGACATATGTCTTCAAAAAGATTATTTTACTATATTATGAAAATAAAGGGAGTCCGCGGAACATCTTAGCCTATGGTTTCCTCACTGTGGAAGGAGAACCACTCGAAATATTCAGCAAGGCTTGAAGATCGAACAAGGAACATGCTTGAAACAAAGACCATTCTAGCAAATCTAGTGAGGTATGATGGTCCGCCTTGACTCTGTTGAGCAGACGATATGATCACGTGCATCCGTTTTGCAGATGTGCCGCGCCGTGGGATGTCAGCGGATCGACTGCCGTCCCAGGGCGAAGAACAAGGGTCTCATCAGACTGCTTGAGAAACACCAGGCCAGCGACCTGAATGAGGTCGAAGGCTGGAGCTTCTACCAGCTCAACCGGGACTGCATGAGGAAGCTGGAGCAACAACAATAGAGTCGTGTCTGGCAGGACATTTATAACGCGATGGAAATGTGATGTTTGTAGTTGTGGTATGTATTGTGGGATACCGTAGTACATGTTACAAAAGACGCAAAAACAAGGGTTCGTAGAAGAGCACAAACACTCTTTTATTCTCGGCAGCAAAGTGGAGAAAGACAACCTAGTTAATTTAGAATTCTATTTTGGTCGTGTATCGGTTCGGGCAATTCGCAAATAAAAAAGTCAAAAACTATTTTTTACTTCGGTTTTTCGCTGTTTTTTTAGTTTTATTAAAGCATACATTTATGACGTATATTGAATCTATATTAAGTTTAATGTTGTCGGAGTGATGAGGGAGACAAAGTTGTCCACCTCTATCCTGAACGCAGATCCGTGTTAAGTTTATCTTTTACTTTGTTCTAGGTAGCTCAATGTTGAAATGTTCTTGGCGGTTAAAAATAAGTACTTCAGCTAAAATTTAACAAATAACATGTCTTCGCCCTCCTCCTCTCTACACCTCTCAAAATCGTCTTGTCACTTTCCATTATAGTGCTTACAATATTTAATATTAAGGAATTTTCTCTATAAACGTCTGTTCCCATTTCATTTGGGAAGAAAACAAGAAACGGGACAATTAAATATGAAAATCTAAGACCATATAATTCACGTATTAAAAGGTAAAAAGTTATTAGGACACCAGCTGTTTCTTTCTAAACATTTAGTTTTTATAATGCGTTCATGTGTCAAAGCCCATGAGCCACCCGAATACACTCAGCTTAACTGCAACTTCAAATAAAATTAAAAAGGCAAAGCAAAATCCTATTTATATCAAATGGGACGCAGGTAAATATCTCTAAATATTTCCTTGTACATTCTTTATCGGGCGTCTTGGCATGCAATCACTTCCGAGCGATGCAAGTTGAGCACCCCAAGTTAGCATTTGCGAGGAAATTGCCGAATCGCCTACATCCAACAGTTGCTTTGCAGTGATTCCCTCGTCTAAACATGAATCTGAACAATTAAATTAAGTTTATTGGATTAACATAAAGTCTAAAAAAACATTTCAACCCCCCCTACACACACACACACACACACACACACACACATATAACTCTTCACATTAAGCCATGAAACACACAGGCTTCGAAAACCAGAGAACATGCAGACCCTTGCAATGTTCACCAACAAACGACCCCAGCAGGTGTGTAGCACGTCCACGAAGCGTCCAGTGCCCCAGATCTGTTTGTGCTTGTGGCTGCGCGTCCACGCCAGTAGAGTCTTCCAGCAAGTGTTTTGTTTGTTTTAATTTATTTCACGTTTCCTAGTATGTCAAAAAATGTTGTTGATATTTTTACAACGTATGATGATGCGGCTTGATCGCGGTATCACGCGACGCATTTGGTTGAAGGCGAGGAGCTTCTGAATCCAGGCGAGGAATGACTCTGATAAAATCGATCGTGCTTTCGGGACGCACTCGCTTTTAAACACTCTCTTTAGAAACCTTTGCGCCAATAACTGTAGGGTGTGCACATAATAGGCACAAGTGACGAGAAAAAGGATATGACATAAAAAGGCCTCGCCTTTTTATGCCATATCTTTTATCAAAAATAGGGTAAGAATTATATATTGAAATGCACATGCCTAGAAAAAAGTCATGCGGTTTATACTCAAGAAAGCGCGGTGAATTAAGTAAAACAAAGTAAGGCTTCTTTTTGGTTTCGGTGTACTTTTTTTAAATGTGGCACAACCCGCCAGGTTCTCGCTAATCGTAAGACGCTGTAATACGTGCATGTCAAACAAAATCATTATTTGACGCCAAATCACGGGAACGCGGTTAAGGCGTTTGAATCATACAGGTGGTATCATACAATCAAATTGCCGCCTGTTCATTCCAATTCTTGATGATGGGTCAAACATAAGTTCGACATGATTTTTGTTCGGTTGGCATCAGGAAGTAGGAGCTGTATGTTTGTTTCTTGAGGTGGTCCATGATCAAGGTCTGCATCGTGGCATTCAAGGTTGAAGTTCTCGAAAGCACCCAGATGTTTTCTGTAACATCAAGAACAATCAAAAACTTTTTCTGAGATAAAAAATAAACATACAGCAACATCTCATGCCACAGGTTTCAGGCTCTGGTAATTATTTAAATCGATTTCAAGTTTTCTTCTGCACGCGTAGACGAGCCGCCTTTTCTGAACAGCTTCGTCAGCCTTGCTGCTTTGGTACATTTTCGTAGTGGACTTTGACCGAGGCTCTTTTTTATTTCATGCTTTAAGAAAACAATGACCTACAAACGTAATTTAGTGCGGCTATGGCACGTGATAGCCATATGCTGGTAACTCTCGCATATAAATAATAAACTTTCTTCGTCTTGTATCTAATCCTTGTTATACGTCATCTGACAGGAATTAAAACAATTCATACAGGCAAATAAGTTATCTAAACGACTATATTTTTGCCACCACCGGCACACACGAAAGGAAACTAGCTGAATTCAACTACATGCACTTTTTTTTTTAAGTTGTGCAATGTGTTGAGGTGGAAAAACAGCCTCAAAAAAGCGAAGGACAAGTAGAAGTAGAACTCCACCCCTTGTTGTACAATGTGATGCATATATTGTGTATTCAATCTGTCGGGTGCAATAGGGGAGCTGTCTTGTTACGCTTAATGGTGTTTCTTATTGTACATGCATCTATATAATGAAAGGAAGCGTTTGAATGTTCGCATCTTGTGTGGGATCACTGGGGTGAGGAATGAACAATGCGATAGTTTTTTTTTGTGCATTAATAATATGTACTTGCTAAAATTAACTCAAAATAGCGCTGATGACTATGCGCTAAATATGTTTCATCAGGCGCCAAATCGCAATTGTGCTCTATTTAAAAACCTCGTGAGCCGAATTCCACACACACATAGACACACACAACAAAAAGTGCTTTAAGAAGCACCAAGAAAACAGGAGCATCATAGTGAGGAAATAACAGTGCGTGTGCAGGCCAGCGAGTGATAATTAATCATAATGTAATAAATATAATGAGATGTCATTGTACAAGAATCACTTACCTCTTCGCACGATGCCACTGATCAGATTGTTTTCGCAAGCCCAGAGCACGGCGTATGTGCTGTAGTCTGAATCAAGCACCAACATAGGAGAGGAGTACTGGAAGGAGGCTGCGAGGAAAGCAAAGTGTAATTTGGCTAACAGAGAAATTAATATGTGTTTTTTTTTATAGACTATTCACCGTTGTTTGTTTGCAACAAGCTCGACTACCGCCTCCTATCGGCGAACCTCGGCGCGCTTCCGGTTTTTCTCTTTTCCATTTGTCTCCCATCCTTTTCCTATTTGTTGTTCTTTCTACGAGACGCGCAGGGTTTTACATACGTATTACAAGCACTCATCCGAAGGAAAATCTTGTCCGATCGTCGTGCGTTGCTGTAACACAAAAACAAAACAAAAAATAACAACAACACCGTAAGTCTATTGCGGCACTAAGTTACTGTGGTGCCTTCGTGCTATCAACTCCCACCGAATGCAGTGAATAGAGTAGAGTCAATGTCTTCTCGCTTTTTGTTCGAAAAACGTCTAAGGGAACCTGCTTTTTCAGGGAATAGTATTGAATAAATAGTTAGTGTATAAAAACATGCATTTTAGTGAGTGTGATTCCTCTCTCGTCTAGTGGCATCTTTCAGCATATAATACTAAAAATACTAATCGGCATAATTGCTGAAGAAAATGTGCGATAGACTGTGCAGGGCATAATTAAAATACGGAAAAACGTGCTGTCAGCATTCGACAAAACGACATGAATGTCCGTAAATTCACTAACCAGTCACAAACCGTTCGTAATTATACAAATGTTGATTTTAGTTGATGTGTTGAGGTACAGAGAAAGGGGTGTGTTAGGAGAGATGTGAGCCTCCTTTAAGGTGCAAATCGCTACCTGGCTTTGGGAGAGGAGGGAATCGAAGCAGTTTATATGGACTGAGTGTACATTTGGGAATATATCGGTGTTCTTAAAAAATAAAAGATGGTGGAAAGAAAGAAACACTTGACTTGGTCGTTTTGATATACCCGGAGAGAACAGAATGTGTCCCACGTGCACTATGCGTTGGTTATAATTCGCTATGTTTGGCCTCGGATGAATTCAGATACGCTCCACACACGACAGGCTCTTGTGGCCTCCGGCTTTATAAAAATGATTAAGACAAGTTTCAATTTATTTTGGCGTGGCGTGTATAATGAGCATGCTTCAATAAAAAATGCTTTCCATGGCTTCTGCTTTTATTGTGTGTGCTGTAGGGCCTCGAATTTTTCAGTGCTCTCGAATTTCGAGGAGCCCCATGTAGTACCCGAAGTATACTCACCGGAGCAGGAACTTCATCGCGCCTTTTACGCTAACTATTAACTCCTATCTCAAAAATGTGACGTCATGCACCTGCTGCGCTATCCTTTGGTTCGTTAAGACCCGCCCCATGACGTGAATCCGTGCGGGGAGCTACGCCTCGTCATTCTGGAGCCTGCTGCGCTCGCCGACGGTCATGAGCAAAGTAAGTATGCTGGACTAAGTATAATTTGTCGCCGATGGTCGCCTGTGGGCAGTAAACTGGGTGAGTAGGGCTCACTCTCGACGGTTGCTTGATAACAAAGTTTGCTGGGCTAAGTATGGAACGCCGCCGACGGTCGCCTGCGCACTAAATGCCCGGGGCTAAAGACCACTCGTCGCAGAGTCGCACGCTACCGCAGACGACTGTCTGTGGCAAATCATGCTTAGTCAGCTTCTTGCGCTCTGTTTCACCTCCTGCTTGTGGTGCCGAGCAAAGGCGTCGGCCTGTGGATTGCGTAACGCGGGGTTCGAGTCCCAATGAGCCCGTCGGGGAATCTCGATGGTTGCGATTAACGATAGGACTGTGATGGAGAAGGCGAGCTGGTGTAGATTTCCCATTCTCTTGAACCACCTGATGACTGGGTGGTCAACTAGAAAAAGCAAAAATGGAAGGGACAGGAACAGAAAGACAGAAGGCGTCTTTCCTGTCCCTTCCACTTTTGGTTTATCTAGCTCTCCAACCAGTCTCAGGTGGTTCTAGAAAATGGTGGTGATTAATTCCTTGAGTTTGATTACACGGGGTGTTTACTGAAAACTCGGGCCAAATCGCTCCTGCGGAAACTACGTACCGCAGAAAAAAATGGTTTATGTCGTAGTTGTCTGTGCCAGAGGGCCCGTTAAGGTTCCTTTTGACAATAACTGCCGCAATACACTGACAGAAAGTAAGAGCCACAAGACGAAGCTCTTTTGTGTTGCGTCTCTTAATGTCTGTCCCTGTCTTGCGGCGCTTCTTGTCAAAAAGAACTATGTACCATCTAGCCCATTGGCCACTACTGAGGCCTATTAAGGACAATAAGTAACGTTCAGTATAATTTAGTACTTATTTGCTATTAGTGACTCAAATTTTAATTATTATCTTTGAAGGTACGGTTTCACTAAGAAATTTGATGCGAATGATACGAAAGTAATAAATCCGCGCATAACACGATGATACAAGGCACGCGCAACAATCTACGGCGTTCCGAACGATTGCATTAGTTGGGAGATTTTCTAGGTGGTTTAGGTTTCTTGGCAGAGCGCATCTCCGTGCCAGCATTTCCAGCCCCTGTGGCCAAAACGCGAAAACTACGTGCGCCGCCAGACATCGCTCTCAAATTGCGTCTTTACGCTGGTACCGATGTCAAAAAGTAAAACCTGGCAGTCCGAGGCTTTTCTTAAATTGAAATAAGTTAATGTTTTTCGGTTTACATGTTAATTTTTATTCAATATTATATATATTGTGGAGATATATTTATTGCTATTGCAATGTTGACTCTGTTATACTCTTGCAATGTTGAATTTGTTATGCTCAATTTACACCAGCTAGCCTGCATCCTAACCATTCCTTCATTGCGGGCTTAGTTAGCTGTTTTACAGATTTTATCGTTGTTTCCTCACTTCGTGTTTTTCGAAGGAAAAATAAAATTTACTAACATTACTTATTATTATTATTTTTACTATTATTATTATTATTATTATTATTATTATTATTATTATTATTACTATAATAATGCCTCACTGCCTTGGCTTACTTCAGATATTCTTAACAGTATAACACAGAAAGAACAATTGTGGAAGAAGTTTCGGCGCTCTCCCAACAATGCCGATCTCAAAATGGAATGTAAAATACAAAGAAACAGGGTGAATGCCCTTATTCGATCAGCAAAAAGAAAATATTATGCCAAAAGGATTGCAAACGCAGGTGCTGATTCCAGAAAAACTTGGTCAATTGTCAATGAGCTTCGTGGACATAAAAAGAAGGACTCGACTGAGACATTGAAAAAACATTTCGGGGCGGACTTGACCTCTACTGTCAATGCCTTTAATGTGTTCTTCGCGAATTCAGTCGCAATCTCGATAGACAGTGATGAGGATCCGGCAGACGGCACTTTATCTATCAATGATTCCGCTTTTCTTCCACCTCTCAGAGCCAGAGCTGCGGTCATACCTATTTGCCTTCAAGCGCTTTAGGTCGGCCGGTGTAGATGGAATAACAGTGCGTGACTTATGCCGAAATTATGGCTCCTTGAAGAATGTTCTCCTTGTAATGATAAATAACATTCTCGAAACTGGAGAAGTTCCAAACGACTTAAAGCAGGCCATGGTTATTCCACTCTTTAAGGGTGGAATACCAAACCATGTTTCATCCTACAGGCCTATCTCAATATTGTCCTGCATTTCACAAATCTTGGAAAAACATATATTTGTTGCTATGTCTGGGTTTCTTGAGAAATACAGTATAATTTCGACACATCAATACGGTTTCGTCACTGGTCGTGGTACCATTAATCTTCTTGAGGAATTTTCGGACATTCTACACTCTTCCTTTGACAATAACATGTTTGTGTGCGCACTCTTTATCGACGTTGCTAAGGCGTTCGATTCCGTAAACCATAACATCCTCTTAAACAAGCTCTACAGAGTGGGCTTTCGTGGCCCATTTCATGCATTGTTAAAAAGTTTTCTAATAAATCGTACCCAAATTGTTTCAGTAGGTAACGTTCGCAGCTCCCTCGCTTTCTTAACTTCCGGAGTTCCACAAGGCTCTATTTTGTCTCCTTTATTTTTTAACATCTACGTAAATGATATTTCAACTTCAATCACAACTTCCAAAATTTTTCAATATGCCGATGACACCCTTATTTTTTCTCGACATCTAGTGTACGAGCGCGCAATTGAGATGCTTCAGATCGATGTCGCTAAAATAATGGACTGGTTTTTCGCCAACAAGCTTCGGGTAAATGCTTCAAAAACGAAGCTGGTCTGCTTTCATAGCCCTTTAAAAAATGTAAGCTTGACATCTCAACTATTTCTCCACAAATCCAATTGTTCATGCTCTAACTGTACGCCTGTTGAATATGTTAGCTCCGTAAAGTATTTAGGCCTTCACTTTGACAGTGATCTTTCATGGAACTCTCACATGTCATATATATGCCAACGATTGAGAACTGTCTCTTGTCTACTTTACAATATCAAATCATTTCTACCTTTGTCAATTAGAAAGAACATTATGCACGCGTTAGCCTATAGTACACTAAGGTATGGTATAAGCGTATTTTTTAACTGTCCGCTCTTTTGGCACTCAAGAATTGATCGTACGTTAAAGGGAATTCTGAAGAGTGTAGCATACAACACACACATTTCATCTAGTGCGAGCTTGTTTGCTTCGCTGAAGTTACCGTGCTTTCACTCACTTTTTCTTCAAACGGTAATTTGGCGACACTTCTGGGAGAGTGAGTTTAAGGTCTCGGCCAGTCCATCTCGCGAACTTAGATCTGTGTTGCGTTTTCAATCTCCTCGAGTGAGAACTCACTATGGCGAAAGCATGCGTTCTTTTTATGTGCCAAAAGTTTTTAACGACGTTCCAGCTACTCTGCTTGCCATTACCTCAAACAAAATGTTGAAGACCTCTCTGAGAAACATGTTCTCCGATGTGGCTAGATAGTGGCGTTTTCCCGTCGTTATTTTCCTTTTCCATTGTATTATGGTGCTGTACGTGCTTTTGGTTGTAATCACTGGACATGCCAAATGACGACTGCATTTATTGCGTGAAGTTTCGTTGTCTTCGACCCGTTGATTGACTGATTTTCTTTCTACTAAAAAGTGGTTTTTGTGTGTTTTTTTACTGAACATATGAAATATTTCAGAGAAAGACTCATGAATTCAAGAACTGGATCTCCGAATATTATCATACAGTGTTTTAAAATAACTCATGCATGAGTGTTTTTTTTACTTTTATGACATTAATGACTGTAATTGACACAGTGATCAAGACAAGACAACGTCTGCAATAGTTTCATCTTCACTGCTTCAACCAAATTCTCTGACACAATCATTCCGACTACATCCTGTCAAGTCAATCATCTGCGGGTTATTTGCTTGTTCTTTTTTTTTCTGCACGTGATGTTACTCCGTGCGAACTTCCCTTTTTGTATTTTCCGCTGAAGGGTCTGGTCCCACAAGTCCCTGATGGCTTTGATCGGACCCGACACTCAACTGGCTATACCTGCACTACTGAATAAATTTATTATTATTATTATTATTATTGTTATTATTGTTATTATTATTAATTATTATTATTCAGCAAACACGCGTGCCTGATCTTCTCCCGCTGATTTATGGAAGACAGCAAGTTCTACGATATCCTAGATGCAAGCGTCGTGCTCACACCAAGTGCGTATGCTGGCCTGCTAATGATCGCAAGAATCGGCGAAGTCGTTCACTGTCCATGGGCGAAAATCGCGATTCAGTGCGTCGTGTGTTTCTCCGATCCGGCGTGTACTCGTTGACCTGAAAAAGCTGTAGAAATATCAATGGTTATGCTAGCCTTAAATGCGGGGGCATGGTCTCCAAGGACCCCTGCAACCTGGCGACCCTCTCCCACTTCTCCGAGTCGCCCTGCTCCACCAGGTCCGCTCGTCCCGAGAAGCCCGCTTCCTCCTGTCACTTCGTATTCAGCGGGGGCGTTGAATCCCTACGGGCCTCCCTGCTGGACGCTCTCGAATGAATCTCCTTCCTCACTGACCAGGTCGGTGCCTCGAGAGACGACAACGCGCAACTCTGTTGAGAGCACAAGCATGACTGGCAGCACCAGGCAATTATGCGTCACAAAATTCAGCCGGAAAAGCCTCTGTCTCGAGCTTAGCCAAGGCCGAAAGCAGCCATCTTCGTACGCTGCGTCGACCAGCCTTCAGGATCCGGCTGCTTTGGTGCGAGAGGTAGGAGGCACCCATCGCCCCATGATGAATCGTACTCCATGCGCGTCGGGTACTGACGCTGTGTCTGCTGCCCTCGGTGAGGCAAGCTCCGCAGACCCATTCTGGATTCTGCGGACATTCGCGGCATCAAGACCAGTCGAACTTGAATGGAGGAGGCTCCCGCGAGACAAGGTCAAAGTTGTCAAAGGCGAGGCGTCCTTAGCTGGGGGTAGAACGTTAGCTAGCGATATTCTTGCGGCGCCACCACCCTCTAAACCACGGCGAGAACGGGCGGTGTTTGTGACACGCCTCGTTTCCAACTGTGATTTCGCAAGCCTCCAGGCCCACATCGAGCAGAGCGGAACTCTTCGGGAGCTCGTGTGCACTCGACTCAAGATGCGGCACAAGGGCAACTCCTCTTTCTACGTGACTGCTGCAGACGAGGATGCTGAGAAGCTTTTCAATCCACTTCTCTGGCCAGAAGAGCCTGTTTAAGAAATTCACTGGCCTGTTTATTGAGAGTCGCGCTAGTGAAGCGGACTGCCAAACGGTGCCATTCCACGAAGATGACGACAAAGATACGAAACCCTAATCTTTACTACCAATATGTCTGAGGTCCTCGCACAAAGGCCAACAAATTTGTTTGCAATGCAGCCTTAACTACCGCTTCTATTTCTGGGCTCACTGAAACTTGGTTTATCGCAACATTTGTTTTTTTTTGTGTCGTTTTCAGCTCCACATTCTGCGGTATTGTGACATGACCGCAAATTTTCGAACAGAGAAAATACGGGGGAAAGCGTTTTGATATAACCTGATGAGTAATTGCGATACGTTACACGTCCTGATATTGATACATATTTTGAGTCATTGTGGAAAGAACTAACTACGAAGTGCCAATGGAGAGCGTATTCTGATCGGCGCGTATTACTTCCCCCTGACACCTCTCCTGAGGAATTTAGCTAATGCCTTCTCGCTATTAAGAATACCACTAGAGCTCTTGACCAATGGAAATTTGTCCTTCTTTGTGACTTCAATGTCCCCAAGATATGCTGGGAAACAGCCACAGGGTATTCCAGTGATTACTACCCTACTAAGGCCCGCTTCAGACGGAGCAATTTCACCCAGCAACTTGACGTCGCAACACCAGCAACACGGGCCTTCGCGTTCACACGCAGCAACCGAATTGCTACGACTTGCTATCATCATCATTCACTTTGAATTTTCTTGCACTATTGAGACGCCCAGCTACGCGCTGAAAACGTGTTTTTATATCTTTGAATGGCGTTAAGAATACTAACTCATGTTTCTGAAAAGGTTTATTTCCAAAAACGATCCATTTCAAACCACAACCAAGTCCTGAGCTATTATCATCACCACCATGGGGGTGTCACGTGAAAATATCGCGTCCCCGACTGGCTGCTGCCGCCTCAAACGGCTCCGAGTTGTTCGAGTTGCTCGTCCGTTTCGAGCCGGACGCGATCTCAGCAATTCGTGTCGATCTAGGGAATGCTAGTGAACAACCCGTCAGGAACCTCAAAATTGCTGAGAAAGTTGCCTCGTCTGAAGCGGGCCTAAGAAATTTACTGTCTTACTTAACGTTTTATAGCATACGCACTTCAAAGAAACAAAATTGTATCCCGAATTTTCAGGGAAACCAGCTCGATTTGTGTCTCTCGGATTTAGATGATATAGATATATCTGAGTGCACATCAAGCATAGTCTCCCTGACGGACCCCCCCCCCCCCCCCCTTTGATACCGTGGTATATCTCCGAGATGGCCCGAGGAGTTGTTTACTCAGCCATCCGATAGAGCTAGTATTTATTGTGAAGGATCTTGGCGTGTTCATTTATTATGCTTTCTCTTCCAGAAATATTGTTTCTTTAGAAAGCCCCATTGCTTGATACAACTTTTTAATTCTTTAGTTACTTAGAGGCTTGAATTCTCGTCTGTGGTTTGGAATTGATTATCGCTGACTCAGGCTTTAGCAATTGACCATGTGCAGAAACGACTTAGTCGTATTGTGTACGACAGAATGTATTCGACGGCGCGTTCATTATAATTACGAAAATTTACTAACATGATTTTCTTTGAGACCTTTTATCAAGCAGTAGGACTGTCCGCGATTTAGTAGTTTTTTCACAGGATTGTGAATGATACAGTGAATTCGTCTCAGCTTCTTAGCAGAGTTAATTTCCACGTTCCTTTTCGCTCTACAGGGCCTTTTATTTGTTTGGATGTTCGTTCATTCTTTGTACCGTCACCACTCTCTCGTATACAGACGCTACATATCAGCATTTTTCCATCTCGCATTGACATATGCACTTCAATTTCAAGGTATCGCAATCAGCTAAATGAGCTTGTTCTCACAGCATAGCTTTTTTAGGTTGTAGTTATGTTTAATACTTGGTTTTCGCGAAGATTCTTCAGGTTGTATTCCTTTTTCTGCGTTGTGTTTGCGTTGATGCGCTCGAGAGAAGGCTGTCTGGTCGTTTTTTGGGGCACCTAAAGCAAATTATTGTTATCATTATTATTATTCTAATGTGACCACTTACAATTTTCCCACTGGAGACTATGTTGGTTTGTACAAACACTTTGCCGATTACGATTGGTTATCGATTATTTGGTGTACTGATGTTGATCAATAGGTTAGTGAGTTCCCTCGCATCAGTCGGGAGGATGCAACGGTTCATCTCGTTAAAAAAACTGCAGGTTCTAGGTTCGACTTTTTATTTCTGCATGAATTGGGCAAGTTAATAAACAAGCGGCTGCACGCGCATAGCAGATTCCAAAAAAACAATCTCCCTAAATAACAAAGAAATCTGAATTTATGCGGTTCATGGCTCTCTGGAAGAAAATGATGAGCCTGATCATGAGATGGTCGTTGATTCCGTTCAATTAGATTTAACTCCAAATACGAACAAGTTTTCGAAATATGTTCGCTCTCGATCTCAGACAAGAGGTGGGAAGGAGATCACATTCTTGAATTCATTAGGAAACTCGACCATAGATGCGAAAATATGTGAAAGATGTGCACACCACTACCAATCCGTATTTTGGCGGCACCCGAACACTCCCATTATTTCCGCACCAGCCACCTTTAGTAATGCAACTTGCACTGCGTTTTATAGGAAGAGCTATTACATGAATGTGTAATGAGGATAAAGCACGCCTTTGTCCTCTGGTCACGGTGGTATTCCGTCAGTCATATAGAAGGACTATAGTAAAGTACTCATCACTTTCCTCGTACTCACTTTTAATAACGGTATAAAAACGGAAGTTTTTTTTCTCGTCGTGTGGGAAACAGCATTTGTTTTTACCGGTACATAAGCCCGAGTCCAAAACAAACGTGTCAAATTACTGACCTATATCGCTTCTTTTTTGCAGTTTCGCAACTATTCAAAACAACATTGCACAAAATATTGCCGTTTCAACACAAACATTATTTTATCCCTAGCAAACCTGTCTTTATGGCGTGCCGCTCGACCACGACTAATCTCACATTTTTCATTTCAACAGCAGCTCCTGTCGTTTGTAATAGGGTCCAGCTTGACGTGATCTACTTTAAATTAAGTTGAGCCTTTGACCTCGTAAATTCTGACATACTGCTAGCGAAGCTGTCAAAGCTAGATGTTCAGAATTCGTTACTTTATTGGCAGAAAAGTCACTTGCGTGATAGAAAGCGTTTTGTTAGCTCGAATGGTAATTATTCTGCTACTTACCAGGCTATAACAAGGGTATTTAAAGCTTCTGTTTTCAGTTTTTTATTAATTATGTCTCAACTGTGATTCAACCCTTTTCTTTCCTAGAGTACGCAGATTATACTAATATATTTATAGAGGTACGAGACGAAAGCGACTGTGTCTTGCTACAGAATGATTTAAAATGCTTTTAGAAAGAGGTTCACCCATAATGGCTTAAAGCTAAATAGGTTAGAAACAAAAGTCGTGTCAGTACACTCGAAAGACAGCATAAAACTGTATTTTTCAATACCATTCAGTCAGATCTTTTGGCAGGTGTGAACGAAATCAAAGATTTTCTAGTGGTATTTGGACAGTAAATTACGTGTCTTCAGTCATATTGACCACATTGTAAGTGCAGCTCTACGCACGCTAGGTAAATAGCCCTTGCACACTTCTCCCACTCTACAGTGCCTTGTATCGACCACATCTCGAATATACCTTGCTGCTTCGATGCTTCGAGTGAAATTGGTTCCACTGATTTCACTGGGATCGAACTTGTTCAGAACAAGTTGTTTTCTCTTTCTACGGACATCGCTACGCACCGGGCAACGCGTCTAGTACAGTCGATGACAGAGCCGTCCCAGTTCAACGTAGCTTGGCGCTTCCTACTCTGGGCCGTAGGAGAGAATATTCTATCTCTGTTTCTATACAAACGTACCTATGGCGCAACTGACTGCACTGCATTGCTGTCTAAAGCACATTTGAATACTCCCTCTCACAACTACGAGGCAAAATACATAATTCTGCAAAGCGCGTCTAATTAATATTAACGATCCCTCGTCAAGGATTGGACAAACCTATAATTTCTCATTTTCAGACACTTTTGCTATATTTAACAGTAATGCACCGGAGTTAATCAAAGCACTAAAAGTTCACACCTTAACTTTTTCTACTTTTTCCTTCACTAATTCGTGCTGTTCAGAGCCAAGTTCTGTACTCTGGCTTTCTTTTTCCCCTCTGCCTAGAAATTCTTCATGGCCGTAGGACCGTCTGGCTTCTATGCATGACGTGTATCTGGCTTTTCATAGCCTTTTTTTTTCTCTCGTGTGTACTGATTCTTGTAGTTTTATACAAAGCATGTTGATTCCGTGCAACCAAAAGGAGACCGCAGGTTCTTTCCGGGCACTTTAGTAAAATCATTAACTGATTGATTTCTTGATTGATTGATTGATTGATTGATTGATTGATTGATTGATTGGTTGGTATAATAATGTTATATTTCCTCCAACTTAACAACAGAAACGAAAAATTACAAAGCGAACGTAAACTCGTGGCGGTATCTCTCAGATGCGAACGTTTTCGAGCTGTGCCTCCGAGGTCTTCCAACACCAGGAATCTATATCAATAAAAACCTATCAAATTTTCTTCGCAACGAATTTTGTAGGAAGAAGGAGCACACTGTTTTATAAAGAATGTATAGGTATGATAGAACGCGATCTGAACAGAGTCGGGGTAGGATTTCCTTATTTTGCTAAATACTCAAACTACAATTACATTTTTCTCTAATGTATTCAAGGCAGACCTCGGCCAAGTTTAGGAGGCTTGTGAGATAAGAATCGTTGACATACTAAAAGCAAAAAAATAAAAAAAATTGTATAATGAATTTTCAGCGAACGACTTCGTTCGGTATTAACACTAAAATCCCGAATCAATGGCTCTAACCCGAATCAATGGCCTCAACACTAAAATCTTGCAGTAGCTTTTATTGCACTGTTCTTTATGGCACGTACACCGGAGACCATATGATTTTTATTAATGATTTCATTGGGTCGAACATGTGTCTCGCAAATGACAAATGAGCACCTCCAGGGAGTTCTACCCCTCGCAGTACCCTAAATGTAAATGTTTACATCATGGCAATAAACATGAAGCATCCCAATTCCTGCTGAGATTGAAAGGGAGCTAGAGAAATCTTAGGTTACATGAGCCTAAAGAAAGAAAATATTTGCACGTCACTCTGATCTTGGGACATTTCCTTTTCCTGATTAAGCCCCCTCCCTCTTCCACCGTTTTCGATCCAGCCCACTTGATCTCCGATTTGCGCCAATTCGGCTCGCTGCAGACAAACGTTGCCTACCCTTGTGTTATGCATTCCTTAATCTAACATAAAATAAATTAACAAAATTATACTTTGGTATAATAAATATACAAAATACCGAGCTACTGTTTTCAAGGCATTGGTGCGTACTCCTGAACAAAACAAAAAAAACATTTATTTTGAGTAATTACACTTTTTCGAGCGTATACATCACTTGAGTCCCATGGATCTCAAAGCTGTTACTTTAATTTATAGGAAACACGTCAAATAAATAACACTTACCTGCTTTTAACTTGATCCCGTAAGGTGCATTTCCATCCCTCATTAAGAGCTCGCCGTCTATTGTTATTTCATCTCCCCTATAAAAAAACAAGCACGAGTCAATCGAAGTTTAAAGTAAACAAATATAAACGCGTGCGTAAGTTTGTTTATATTTTATTGCGTAAAAAATGCTTTTCAAACAAGCAAGTAAAATGTAGGACCAAATCAACTCTTTGGCGTCTGGTCACCACGGTGGCGCTGCTGTCGGCTATGCGCATGCGCAGATGCATTTTCTCACGTGAATTCGGTTTCTGCGCACGCGCAGTGCCCACACAAGGTGTAGACTAAGGCGGGCTTGTTTGTAAACAATGTGTGGATGCAGAACAAGAACTTGTTGAACCTCCCCTGCTCGAGCTCTCTCTCTCTCGTGTTTGGATACTCCTAAATTAACAAGATCCTTGTCATTTATAGGGCATTTTTATCTAAAAATTTATCTTCGTGTATCTAAAATTATTAGCTTAACACAAGGATAAATACTGTCAAGATCAAAAATAAGAAATCCAGAAAATTATGGGCTCGTCTTGCAATTCCTCTATAAATATAAAAGGAGTACGTGTGTGCAAGTGAATTATATTCTGTAAGAATCTATTAAATGAATTCAAAAAATCTTTTAGCGCGCTGATTGCCTCTTTTTTTACACTTATTTGGCTTATTAAAACACTTCAAATTATAGAGTTGAAAATTTAGTTGAGCATCTAGGTGTACTCACCTATTACCACTTGTGAACATTGATGACATCCTAAACGAGAAAGACAGACGGTTATCATGTAACAAGTTATCGACAAAATTTTACGTATGACTTGCCAGTTTATTGAACAACATTTTGCATGCCTCATTTTTTGTTCACAGGAACAAATCTAGTGAGGTTGTGTCTTCAATGTAGAGGTTATACCTCCTGCAACGCAAGACCTCAGTGCTTTGTACTCAATGCTTAAAGGCCCATAAAGGCTAAATCTGTTTTTGAAGCCTGCTTTGACGGCCTCGTGTTTGGTCCGCCACGGCGTATGATTATTTGATCCGCTCGAAAGAGCTGGCGATGTAAAGTGCCTCGACGGACTGCTATTCAGCCACTAGGTGCAATTGAATTCAATGGAGCTTTCAATATCTCTTTCTTTGTATATATAAATTTAAAATAAGTTTAATAAATTACAAAATAATTTACATTGAAACATCCATTCATAAAAAACTAGCGCTTAAAAAAAACTTTCAAAAACATCTGACTCCACCAGAAATAAAGCCCGCCCATCGAATTGCCCCTAGCGCTAACATCTATTTACAAAATATACCAATATAGATTGCATAGATTCATTGTTTTTCATCACAGGCTCCCTGAGTTGTCAAGGATGAAGGTGCATTAAACAGAACAAAAAATTACGACTCCTCAAGCCACATCACAGTCTTCAACGTGATTCGCCATAACACGCCTACTGGATCATGTTAAAACATACAACTAGACTTGAACTGGGTAACTATTAAAAATAAAAAAAATAAATAAAAATAACCATCCACATCACAATCGCGCCGGCACGGTGATTCCAAAAGGCTATCTCATTCTTATGTAAATTAACCGGCATTTGACTGACGGATGTTGCGCCTTCCTTTCCCATCTCGAAGGCTTCCAGCAGTTGTATTGCAGTCTTATCCACCACATTCCCCAGAATCATGGACACAGTGAACGTTTGGCTTACATTCGCAAGTCACATAGTGTAAAGCTTTGTGCCCTCCCACAGCTCACCTCAGTGGCAACGCGTGCTCGCGCGCTCAGTCGATCACACAACGGCCCGTCAAAACGAAAATCCCCCCCCCCCCCCCGTGGTGTGTCGAAGCCGATGTGACGACGTGTATCGAATACTGTTGAGTAATGGTCGAGCAGCTGAGATGAACTGTGGGAGGGTCATCTACATTTACACGTTTGTGACTTACATCTGTAAGCCAAACTTTTATTGTAGCACGATTTTGGGGAAATCGGTTCATAAAACTGAGAAGTGTTGTAAGAGTTTGATGTAGGAAAGAAATGTGCAACTCGCGTCAGTCGAACTGCGGTTTGTTTGCATAAGAATGAGGTAGCCGTCTGAATGCCCGTGTCAGCGTGATCGCGATGCGAATAATTAGTTTAATGATTTTCTTTTTATATAATAATTAGTTGAAGTCGACCGCTTGTCCCGTCTACACCTTTTTTGTTTTCTTTATTCGTGCGCTTTTTCCAGTTCTATTGTCACGAGTGACGAATGATGGGGCGGCGAAGAACTAAAGCAACTAAACGGCGAACTTGTGCCACTACAAACAAAAGAGGAATAACTGAGAAAAGTAACAGGGCGTCGCGGCGTCGGCGTTGATGTTTGCTCGAGCGCTGGCGAAAGACTGAGTCCGGTTCGCCATTTGGAGCTCCTTATGCACACGCGTGGGCTTCTGGAACAGTCGGCGTAGAAGGCTCCGGCGCATAGAACACTGGAGCCTCGAATAAGCAACAGAATTCTCGAATACACCAGAACTCGACTTACAGAAATAACAAAGGTGTGTCCGCTCCCAGGCATCGAACCTCGGTCCTTTGTGTGAGACCTAAGCACGATAACCATTCGGCTACGGGCATGGCGCCTACTTAGCTAGCTGCGCGCGGCATTACTCCGCTTTAAAAGTTGTTCGCTCCGATGAATAACAGAACTAAATAAAGCAAAACAAAAAGGAACGGTCCACTGAAGAGCAATCTGGAACACGAAACGTCCGCAGTCCTATCGGGCATAGAACGGCTTCAGACGAACGGCGTGAACCACCTCGAGTAGCGGTCGGCGTCGTGATTGTGCTTGTGTTTTGTCGGGCACCACTTCGTAGTTGAGATCACCCAGCCGTCGTAGGACCTTGTATAGTCCGAAGTAGCTCCTTAAAAGCTTCTCGCTGAGGCCACGACGTCGTATCGGTGTCCACACCCCCATCCGTTTCTGGGCTGGAAGTAAACGTCCAGACGATGAAGGTTGTAGCGGACGGTTTTCACACGTTGCTGGTTTTGAATCCGGACTCGAGCGAGCTGGCGGACTTCTGCTTGATGCACAACTACATGGGCGTTGTCCCTTTCGTCGCCAGCTCACTTATGAGGTAGCATGGCGTCAAGCATCGTGGTCACCTTGCGACTGCGTGCCAGCTGGAATGGTGTAACACCGGTGGTCTCATGAAACGCTGTGTTGTAGGCGAACGTGACATACAGAAGGACCTCGTTCCACTTCTTGTGCTCTACGTCTACGTACATCGACACCATGTCAGTGATAGTCTTGGTGATGGGGAACAGCGTGGTTCACCGGTGTTTGATGTGGCTGGGATGGAGGATCTCTTGCATGAGCTGTGCCATGAACGATGACCCGCGATCTTTAATGAGAACTTTGGGAGGGCCCTGCCGGAAGCCCGGTGGACTCGTCAACAACTTGGCGACTTACACAGCAGACTGTGAAGGAATGGCCTTTGTTTCGGCGCACCGCGTGAGGTAATCTGTGGCGACAATTATACAGTGGTTTCCCGACTTTGTCGGCGAAAAAGGGCCAAGTAAATCCATTCCAATCTGCTGGAAGGGCGTGAACGGGGGAGCAAGCGAATGCAGAACTCCTGACCACTTCTTCGGTGGTTTCTTGCGTCGGTGACACTCATGCCACGATCGAGTGCAGAGGAGAATGGTCTTCGGGAGCCTCGGCCAGTAGTACTTTATCCAAATCCTGTCAAGCGTCCTGCTGTAGCCAAGTTGCCCAGCCGTCGGATCGTGATGGCAGGCTGGGAAGATTTCTTCCCGCAGTCTGGTAGGTATTACTGGTAGACATGCTGGGTTGCTGGTCCCGAAGATCTTTTTAAGAGAAAATCCCGTCAAATGGCGAAGCTTGACAAATCTTGGAGAAAAACGCGGGGTACTGCACTTCCTTGACCTTCCAGGTGCTCAACCATGGCACGGAGTTCGCAGTCGTCCCGTTGAAGTCCTTCCATGTCGGCTGCCTTGACTGTGCCGAGGGAACCTTCGTTCTCCTCGTCTTCAGTTCTGGCAGGTGTTGACTAGACAGGGGGCTCTCGAGAGACAGTCGGCGTCACTATGTTTGCGCCCGGATTTGTGCGCTATAGTAATGTCAAACTCTTGCATTCGGAGACTCTAGCGAGCGAGGCGACCAGGGGATTATTTAGGTTCGCGAGCTAGCACAGGTAATGGTGATCTGTGATTACGCGGAATGGACTACCATAAAAGTACCGACGAAAGATCGTTATCGCCCAGACGGCAACAAGGGCACTCTTTTTCTGCCGTTGAGAAGTTTCCCTCCGCCTTAGACAGCGACCGACTTGCGTAAGCGATCACTCGCTTTGTGCCCTCCTGCCCTTGGACCAGTCCGGTATTACTTGCGTCGGTATGGATTTCCGTTTCTACGAACTGGTTGAAATTGCCGAGGATCGGTGGCGTCTGGAGCCTCTGCTTAAGCTCGGTGAATTCCCGCTGTATTTCTTCATCCTATTGGAACCTCACAGCTTCCTTTGTGAGATGCGTGAGCGACGCAGAAAGCTTGGCGAAATCTTAAGCGAAGCGCCTATAATGGAACATAAACCCGGGACTGTCTAACGGCCTTCTTCTCCGATGGCAGTTAAAATGCGGCTAGGGCCCGTGTTTTCTCGGGGTCAGGGAGAACACCTTTGTTGTTCGCGACGTGGCCTCAGAACTTCAGTTCGTCATAGGCGAAACGGCATTTTTTTGACTTGAGGGTGAATCCAGTGGTCTTGATAGTGCTGCTCGAAGGCGTCTCAGGTGCTCGTCGAAATCTCGTGAAAACACAACGATGTTGTCTAGGTAGACAAGGCAGCTCCGCCATTTCAGATCTGCTAGCACGCTATCCATGGCACGCTAGATGGCTGCTGGTGCCGTACAAAGTCCAAAAGGCATCACTTTAAACACCTACAATCCGTCGGGCGTGACGAAGGCCCTCTCTTCGTGGTCCCGCTCGTCCTTTTCGATCTGCCAAAAGTCACTCTTCAGGTCCATCGACGAAAAATATAGGGTGTGGCGCAGTCGGTCCAGGGTGTCATCGACTCGGGGCAGCGGGTAGACGTCCTTCTTC